>JACXGJ010000553.1:0-118444 GCA_016801105.1 Esox niger | reverse complement strand
TGTGTGCGTTGTGTGCGGTGTGTGTGTGCGGTGTGTGCGTTGTGTGCGGTGTGTGTGTGCGGTGTGTGCGTTGTGTGTGTGGTGGGGGGGGGCAGAGATGTGAGGGGCAGGTGGCGTGAGCGAGACACATCGAAGAACGAGGAGTCGTTGAAACTAGAATGTTCTCCGTTCACCTCTCACTGTTTGTTTCACTGCTGTTCATTCAACGTTTCCAGCGCCAGTAAAGCCCATTTCAATTGAAAGATAATGTAAAGGTCGGATGGAGATTGAAGGGGGAAATAGTGAATTGAAGAGGGAAGTCGGAGGAGTGTTGAGTTACTTGGATGAGCGCTGAGTGACAGGGAGCTGTAGAGGGAGAGAGTCCATTGATGATGTCCTCCTTTGTGTAACGGTTGCCGCTCTCTTGGTTGCGAGTGCCTGTGAGGAAGAAAGGGGTGGTTGTCACCGAGATAAAAAGGAGAGGGAAGTAGGAGGGGGGGGTGAGAGAAAGGAGGAAGTGTCCTCTCTCGTTGTCAAAAGGGCCAGTGTGGAAAGTAAACATTAGCCCTCGTTGTTTTTCCGGTGTGTGTGGGTGTGCTTGTGCGCGTGCGTTTGTTTGTCATTTTGAGGGGCACAGCTGCGCCCAATCTCTAATTCTTCCACACTGAGAACGTACACAGGAAGAGAGAATCAGAATCTTTATTCTTTATAGCTAATTTAACATGAAATCAGAAACTGACTGGTTGTAACGGTACTGCAAGTGGTAGACAACATGCAGATTAACAGAGACAGGGAATGTGAGGTATAGAGGGAGAGAAAGAGAGAGATGAAGACCACAGCCTCCCAAGCCCTCAGGTGCAGTGTGCTATCTAGAGCCACAGAAGAGTCAGCAGCCTAATTGTCTTTCCAGATGATTCTCTCATGTCTGTCAGTCTGCTGCTCAACATTGTGTCTGACTGTCGCCTTCACAGGACATGCTAGAATTGTCATCAGCGGCCTTCCCTCTGTCAATAACGTTGACGCGTTTCACTTCCGTTTGTCTCCCCCACCCATCAACTGTATCTGTCATCCTGTATCTCAGTCTAAAACACACGCACCACATACACTGTGTGTATGCCAGATCTTTTCCACTCCCCTTAACCCCTCCCCCAACGCCCCTATTCTCTTTTCCTCCCCTCTGCCTCCCCTCCCCCACTTCTTTCTGTTAAACTTTAGTTTAGCAGTGGTCTGACAGTCTCAATGAATGACTGGAGACTATAACAAAATGTGTGTGCGTGTGCGCATGTGTGTGTTAGGGCACGAGGCCAGCTGGACAATAAGCACCTCCTGTACTAAGTAGCTTAATGCTTGTTGGAGCCTATGGATGTGTGTGTCTGTGTATTTTGTCAGTGTTTTTATTTGTGTGTTTTTCAGGAAACATGGAGCTATTTCATGTGATGGCGCGTGTGAGAGGGATTTGTGATTTCAGTTTTTCTGGGCTGTTAGAGATATCGCATGTAAAAGGATTGCGAGACGTGTCATATGACGAAGCTTTGAAAGCCTTGATTTCAACAGAAAACACTGCCTGCCCACATCACTCCTGTACACACAGACTAAAACCCAGCATCGTATAACCAATAGCAGCACTGGTCCTAGTAGCCAATATATCAATGTTTTCATGAGGTTTCATGACTGACACACACGCACAGGTTGTAAGCTGAGGGGGCTGTTATGGAAGCGTGTCCGCTAACAGCTTCTGACACAGACCGGGGGGAGAGGCTACGTAGCTACAGAACAGGAAAGCTAGGCCAGCGCTTCCCATGGCCCCCTGGGGAAACAGACAGACAGGCCCAATTTAAACCTCCCAGGGTCACTTAAGGCTAGACATGTGCTTCTGTGTGTGTCTTTGTGTCTGTGTTGGTGTGTGTGTTAAGCTGAAAGGCTGTTATGCAGCTGGAGTGTGCGTGCGTGCATGCGTGCGTGCGCGTGTTTGTGTGAAGCCCGGCCAGGCAGAGTGAAGGCCGTGTGTTGCGTGTGTATGTGACTGATCTCACAGCTGGGCTTTCAGGCGGGTAAGTGTGATTGTGTTTGCGAGTGGTTACAGCGATGAGATGTTCTTAGCCAGCCGGGCCTCCAGCCATGTGTGTTTCTGTGTGCAGGATGTATGGAAGCCAGTAAAGGAGGACAATGGGAAGGTAAAGATGCCAGTCAAAATGTGCCCATTTCAGAACAGTTAACGTTAAGGGATTCCATGTTCGAGGCTAACACTGTCAGTTTGAACTGCATAGTGGCGTTCCCTCAAGCAGACTGTTCAATGACCTGTATTCTGGATAGCATCGCACCTCTCTTAGGTATGTTTTCTGTTTACTGGGTTATATGTTCACTGGGTAGGCCAGACTACAGTGCTGTCTGTGACCTTGAGACGACCCCAGGATAGGCAGAGAATCTAATCCCAGTTTTTGGGACTTTGTCTTGGGCGGGGGGTGGGTCATTTACATATAGGAGAATGCATAGGTTATAGCTGTTTTGCGAGTGTATAACCTTACAGCATTTATAAATGGATTGCGTGTGTGTGCGCGCAATTCTTCTCTCTCTGTTTGCTAATGACAGTTTTTCAATCAAGACGTGTGTGCGTTGATCGTCTCCAGGGCTGCTTGTGTTGTGTATATACACTGTGTGTCTGCTTGTTTTGTAGACACACACACAGAGATGCAGACAAACTATCATACCCTCCCACCTCATTCAGTCAGTTCTCTCCAGAACAATAGTGATTATCGATTCACCACATGATCCTTCTCCATGCACATCAATGTTTACCTTTCGTGTAAATAACTGGCTGCAAATCAATCCCTCTTAGACTAAACTAGCGTATATCCCAAATGATGCTCTATACCCTACTGAGTGCCCCATATTTATGGCTCCCTGGGTGGATGTAGTGTACCACAGAGGGAGTAGGGTGTCATTTATGATGCAGAAATGGACTCAGCCTGTCTCCCCGGGTTGTCTGATGAGTGAAAGGACTGCTCATTTAATATTCCCCTCTGTCTCTCTTTCCCTATCCTCTTTCTTCTCTATCTTTCTCTCTGTCTCTCTTTTTTTTCCTCTTATTCACCCTCTCCCCATCTCTGTCACCCTCTCGGTCTTCCTCTCTCTCCCTCTATTCCTCATTAGAGCAATAGAGTGATGAGACTGCGTGCGTGCGTGCGTGCGTGTGTGTGTGTAGGTGTTTGAGGATTGACCTAGAATCCTGTCTGAATGTCCTGATGTGGAATGATTTGGCCAGTTCCCATAATATCACAATATAATAAATGCTCTAGGGCCATTAAGAATAAACAAATAGGTCAACAATGGACACTTGTCCATTACACTTCACTTCTGACGCTGGGATCTTGTTGCACATGGAGCTCTGCCCTGCCCTCTCCGCTATGAATGATATCCTGTCGTAATATGATGCTACTTAGTTTAACAGGGTTAGAGTGAAGATGGACCAAGCAGTGAACAGAGACACTGGTTTCTATACGATGTGATGACTTGGGCATCTGTCTACCTAATCAGGCCTGTTAGCAGACCGTCAATCTGGGTAATTTACAGATCAAGGGATTTTTCATTTACTTAGAGGGACCAAGAGAGCTTAGCCAGAGAGAGAGAGAGCGAGACGATGGGAACAGAGCAGAGATAATGCAGATGAGAAAGACAGAAAGCAAGTCAAGCGATTCCATCACTTCTCTTTCAGTTCCAGAGAGAGCAAGAGGGAGAAACCGAGAAACAAAGAAACAAACACACACAGAGGGACAGAAACACAGAGGGACAGAGAGACAGAAAAAGAGAGTGCGAGAAATTGTCTTTTTAATTCACTCTATAGAACAGGAGATATTCTATAGGGCAGGTAATTCTCAAAAGCAAATGGTTATTTTTTTTGTGAGGGGCATATTTATTAATGTATATTCATTTGCAGGTCAGAAAAAGGGCAGTTTTGAAAATATAAACTGTCTGTTACCTTAGACCTGTGTTCGATGATAAAATATGTGTATCCCTTAGGGCTTAGCCTGATCCTGAACTATTATTGCCTCTTATTGTTGTAACAATTCCCTTTGATGTGCAGTCTTTTTGTCCTTAATGATGACCATCCCTCACTGCCTCTCCACACATCCTGTGGGTTCATAAATTCCTGAGGTCAAATGATCTCGACCAGGTCACATGATCATTCCTGTGTGCATCTATATTGGTAGCAGACCAGGGGTGCTAAAGGCTAACAGGGGAGGTCAAACTCCTGAGTGGTGCTAATTGCTAATCTGTTGTGGGCCTCGGGTTATGGAGCTAGAACAAACTGGGTTCTTTCACAGAGTTGTTAGCTATTGGTTGTTTGAAGGGTCTGAATGTAAGTCTGAGGTCATAGTGGAGTGTTGGGTTGATGTCCGTTAGTGTGAAGAATTCCTAAAGGAAGCGTGTAGAAACCATGGCTTTCAGCTTTGTTCTAGAGAGCAGTAGACTAGCGAGTCACATGGTAGGGCTTGGTTGACATGAGCATGGCACAGTTTGTGTGTGTAGTGTGTGTTTTAGGGTGTGACAAATAAGAGTCTGTAAATTCTAGATCGCAGTGTAATTTATTAGATTTGGTGTGTGTGTGTGTTTGCGTGTGTATAAATTGCCTATTTACTCTATTTAATCACAGTCAATTAACTCTACATCTTCAATAGCACAGAACGCTGTTCTATAATGAATCAGATTGACAGACAGTTGAAGTCACCTTATCAAATAGAGGAAACAAATAATATTTTAAGGTTCTGGTAGCAGTGAAGTCCAGACCCGCCCAGCCTCGGCACCAAGCGTAATCTATACTAGAAATTGTCTGTGGTTAACGGCCTCGTAAAGCTGGCATCATTAGGTCCACGGGGAAGTGGGCAGATGGGGAATCAGTTTTCCACAGTTTCAGACTAAACAGCAGAGCAGCTCACCAGGCTGTGCCTCATACCAGCTGGTCAATTCAAATGTCCGCTCTATGTCCTACATTAACTCCATACCCATTAAGGTGAGAGAATAGTTTTCATAGGTAAACCTATACCCACATTTCTTCCAGCCAGCCAGTTAGTTATCTGTTCTTGCTTCCATTGTTATCTCCTGAAGGCCTCTCCTGTGTCATCCGTACCGCTGTTACTGATATGCCCGTTGCTTCCACCACGGTAATACAATAACCACTAACCAGGCCAAGTCAACTGTCAAGCCTTTTCATCCAAACATATGAAGGAAGCTTAATGAATTCAGTAACCATTATATCTGAGAGGAAGAGAGAGGTGGGGGGACCTGGAGAGAATGAGGTAAAGAGAAGTAGCGGAAGACAGAGGGAGAGTAAGAGAGGGGGAGCGAGAGGGAGGAGAAAATGGGGCGCTAGAGAGATGGAGTGAGAAAGAAAGGAACTTCAAAGAGCTCTTGTTTGAGAACATCTCTTGTTACTTTCTAAGAATAAATATGTCACGTCAGATAAAGCTAGTGTGACAAAACAGTTTAAACCTCCAAATTGCTGTTATTTTAACATGTCTTCTCTTCCTGGTATGTGGTGCTGAGTGCAGTTTGAAAACCATGGTCCAGTAGGTCAACTCCATAATTCTAAAGAATTCTAAAGAGTTAGTTGGCAAATTTCTCTGTTCATACAACCAGCGCTCAAGAACACGGCCAACAAGGTGAATTCTCTGTCAATAAGCAAGGCACATACTGTAGAGCATTTTTCACAACCTTTTATTTAGATGAACAAACATTGGTGCCTGAAAATAAAATAGGACTGACATACACACCTGTGAAACTATTGTTTTAGGAAGCTTGCAGAAAATTACCTTTCATGACCCAGTCCCACATGGACACAATGGCCTGTAGAACAGAACAGTTAAATACAGCTGGCAATGGGATTCTGTTTAGTGTAATATTCTGCTGATTCTAAAGGAAACAGTACCTCCCGTTGTGTATTCATTAGCTGCCATTGACAAAACTATCTTATTTTAGCTGTTAAAAAATTCACAGTAAGCAATCAGATGATTTTTTTCACAGATCTAATCTGAGTGTTTTTTATCTTGTCATCATGTGTTCATTTCAAACTGCAGGTCACGCAACAGAAGGGTAACATCCAGAGTTCTGTTTATACTGGATAAGAAAGGAGCTGCAAAAGCTATGGCATCGTTATAGCATCTTGCTGTAATCCTCAGTGATGCGTATTTAACTTCCTCTCTCTGGCTCCTCAAATAGTAGCCAGGTCTGGGTGGGGTTCTCTTGTCATGGTTACCATAGAAACCTGGAAAGCTAACACTGCCAAGTCATAATAACAACAGGAAGTGTGAAAAGGTTTTCAACCTGATATTTCCTTTGGTTGGGTGACATTCAATGGTATGCATATATTTTGTTTTGTTTGTTTTGGACACATCTTAATTAATTTAGAAGAATATATTGTGAAATGCAGAGAGGATTACGTAAAGTTTGGTCTGTCAATGGATTCATCTATAAGATTAATGCCCTGTTGGGGGTTTTGTGTGTGTTTGCTGGCCTGGTGTGTCTTGTCGGCGTCAGATCAGGTTTATCATAATGCGATTTCATCCTAAGGATGACCCAACAGAGTTACTAACTGAGACAATGGAGAGATACGTAAGTTGCTCTGCATAAGACTGTCTGCTATAAATAGACTGTATTTGCAAATGGATAGAGAGAAAGGGAGATAGAAAATGAGAAGTGCAGAAAAAGAGAGAGGTTATTGCGGGAATATGTGACCCCTTACCATGAGAAAACTGAATCTAGCCAATGTTCATCTCTTTATTTTCATACTTTTACAATTTGCAAATTGATTCATTACTGTACCTGGATACTATTTTGTCATTTAAAATGTTTTTAAGCTTTTTGTTTGTAATGTACTTAGAATTTCCTCTTGCTTCGTTGATGTGAACATATGTTTCCCATGCCAATAATGCCCTTCTATATTGAACTGAGTGCGAGAGAGACAAAGAGAAAGATTGAAACAGAAAGAGGGGGACAGACAGACAGACAGACAGACAGATGGCGGCAGATCAAGACAGATAGCTACAGACAGAGGTAGACCGACAGAATAGGATACAGACTGACAGAGAGAGGGAGATTTATTTGAGAACACATGGTGAACAATGCCTTAAAATAGTTTTTTTTCTTCTTTTTTTTTGTGGTCCTCAGTGGCCTTAACCAGAATAAACAGAAATCCAATATGCTTTTGCTGCACAGCAGACCAGGCATTAGTGAGGAGGTTACCATCAATACAGTTCATATTATTATGTTGTCCATGTAATATTACATTGTTTTCACAACATTCTCCATATCACAACATGATTCCTGTAGTTCAAACTTGCTCTTTTGTTTTCATTGTTGCTTCATTTTCCAAGTTAGTTATTTTCAATTTGCTCGTATATTCTGTGTTATTATTGCTGCTTAAACGTGTGTGTTGGACATAGTGGCAATCATCCACTTTTGAATTGACTGAAATAGGTACAAAGACAAAGAGAGACCAAAAGATGAGAAAAGAGCTTTGTCATTTTCCAATTGCTTCGTCAATGTAACCAAATGTTTCCCATGAAAAATAAAGCATTTATATTGAGTCGAGTGAATTCATTTTGAGAGAGAGTGATTTCTCCCTCCTTTCTTCGCTCCTATTCTGGAAGAACCTCTTTCTCTTTGTTGCTAGAACTTTATTCGCACGTACGCACACACACACACACACAGACACACACACACACACACACACACACACTCTCACACACACACACACACACACACACACACACCCACTCTGCAGGTCTAGGGGCTGGGGGTCTCCTTTTATTGCCATTCACCTAGCCTCCCCTCATTGACATCATTTATCATTGACTCCACCACCAAGCGTAACGGGACATTGGTTCGTCCGTCAAGTGTGTTAACATCATAGCAGTCACTGCGGTACAACACAGTGGAGATACAGAAAGCTGCAGCATCTGACCCACTGGCTATATGACCGTTCACCGTTAACAATCAGCAGGTGATAAAACACCCATGTTGTCCCGGTGTCCTTAGAGAGATATTGAATTGACTGAAAGATGGTGCCTACTTCTGTTAGCATATCACACTGAGGGTGGGTCCGAGAGATAGACAACGCCTATTTCCTCTCCTCCCTGTTTTTACTAGTCCCATAGGGAGAGGGAGGCAGGGGGGGAGTGGAGGGGGGAGAGTGGAGAAGAAGGGCGCAACCAGCACTGCTGTTCTTGTTTCCAATTCGACTGACTAGAAAAGACAACAAGGATACAGTGCCTAATTTCCTGGACTCAGGAGGCAGGACATGGGAGACAGTGGGGAAGGTGTTCTCAGGTCAAGTGTATAGGGTTAACACAGACATGTCTTCCCTCTCCATTTCTCTCTCCAGCTTGTTCTCTCATTCCATGTCCCCCTTTCTGTTCCTCCCCCCTTTCTCACTCTCTTCCTCTCTCCATCGCTGTACTCTTTATTCCACTGGTTTACAGAAGCAGACATATGTGAGACAGAAATTGTTAGTAGGGACTTCCTACTCTCATTGTGTCCTACATTCTTGTTAATAGATGAAGAAATGAATTTGTGTTATTTTCTAATCTCTCATATCCCATTATTTTATATGCCCACTGGGCTTTTTATATACTTGCATGTCTGTATGATGTTTACCACATGTTGTTGTCTATGACTTGCAGTGTCATTACACCAAGTAACATTCTCGGGTTTGTGTAAATTTGACTTATTAGAACAGTTGTGTAATGTGGAAATCTGCTTTTCACTGAGGTTTCAGCTTCTCTTTAATCACTGAGCATGAATGAGCTTTTTTTAATTTAATGAAGGCTAGGGATCAAGTACGCATTCAAGTTAAATCAATCAACTTTACTTTACAAAGCCCCTTTTATATCACACACACGTACGAGTTGGCCGAGTTGGCACACACTCACTGCTGTTCATGCACACTGCCCCACATGGTGTCATTGGTACAATGTTGAATTTACTACCACTCCACCTCTGAGATGGACTTTGCATCAAAACGCCTAATGCTGCCCTGCGATTGGCTAGCTCTTCGGCTTTGTTTGTCAAATCTGAGTCATGATAGGCTGTGATAGGGCTGGGCTATTTGCATACTGGGCCAGAACAGACCAGTGCCTCAGCAGTTAGTTCTGTTGCTAGGGAAACAGAACCTCGCTAGGCTGTGACTGTCTCCCTGATCAATGGCTCTCATTTGACTCTATCTCTCTCCGTCTGTCTTTTGGTTTCTCTCACTCTCTCCCTCATTCTTTCTTTCGTTCTCTCTCTGTCTTCCCTAAATGCTCTGACACAGACTGTGTCTAACCCCAAAACATGTTCACCATTACAATGAAGTCAATGGTTGTTTAAATAGCCATCCTCATTGCAAACACATGGCACACACACGTATGCATACATGCGCATTTCCGGGTAAGTGTCTGTATGGTTCTTCTAAGGATGTGGTTGACCCCTGTCATCTGGTGGAGTCAGTTGTGTCACTGATCGGCAACGCTAGTGTTGAAACATTTGATGACAACCGTTACTTATAACAGCCTGCTGTCATTACAGCCCTATGAGGAAAACACCCGTGGTTCACAGTGTCTTGGTGCACTGTGGCCAGAAGGTCTGCTGACAAAGCTTTCTGAAACACAATGGTGAGAGGAGGACTTCACAGTTGCACTCAAATCCCTTTCCAGACAGTGGAGACGAGGAGCAACTGACCGGACTTGCTGACGGTTACAGTCTCCTATCAGTCACAAGCCCATGACTTTATGTCGATTCATCTTCTGGATTGAGGGATTGACGGATTATAGAGGCTTTTATGGTTTTTAGGAGAATCCCATCACTGCCTGTGTGTGTGTTTGTGTGTCTCTGTACGTGTGTGTTTTGATAATTGTGCTGGTAACAGAATCCCCTCATGAACAGTTCATAATGAATTCCTAACTCTGACTGCTGGGAGGTTAGCTGAACAAATCGCAGGGATAATCCACACCGACTGGTGGACCCATTTATGGAGTCGATGCCATAGGCACAGATTTGGGTTCTGTTTACCCCTGCCTAATCATAGCCTCAATCCTTATTAGAGGAGGGGGGCTTTGTTACCAGGGACTTCCTAGTCTCAGTGCTCTATGAATTTGTGTAAACAGATGAAGAAAAGGATGTGTAATACTTGCTAATATCCCATTATCTTATACAGTGAGGGAAAACAGTATTTGATCCATTGCTGATTTTGTACGTTTAGCCACTGACAAGGAAATGATCAGTCTGCAGTAATTGGTAGGTGTATTTGGACATTTGGAGACGACAACAAAAAGTCCATAAATACGCTTGTCAAAAATGTTATGAATTTATTTGCATTTTATTGAAGGAAATAAGTATTCACCCCCTCTGCAAAACATGACTTCAAGGCTGAAGTTTGGCCACTCGAACCTTCAACTCCCTCCACATATTTTCTATGGGATTAAGGTCTAGAGACTGACTGACTCGGCCACTCCAGGACCTTAATGTGCTTCTTCTTGAGCCACTCCTATGTTACCTTGGCCATGTGTTTTGGGTCACTGTCATCCTAGAATGCCATACCATGACCCATTTTCAATGTCCTGGCTAAGTGAAGGAGGTTCTCACCCAAGATTTGACTGTACATGGCCCTGTCCGTTGTCCCTTCGATGCAGTGAAATTGTCCTGTCCCCTTAGAAGAAAAACACCCCCTTAGAAGAAAAACACCCCCAAAGCACGTTTCCACCTCTATGTTTGACATTGGAGATGGTGTTCTTGGGGTCATATGCAGCATTCCAACTCCTCCAAACACGGTGAGTTGAGTTGATGCCAAAGAGCGCGATTTTGGTCTTATCTGACCACAACACTTTCAGCCAGTTCTCCTCTAATTCATTCAGATGTTCACTGGCAAACTTCAGATGAGCCTGTACATGTGCCTTCCTGAGCAGGGGGACCTTGCGGGTGCTGCAGAATTTCAGTCCTTCACGGCGTAGTGTTACCAATTGTTTTCTTGGTGACTATGGTCCCAGCTGTCTTGAGATCATTGACAAGGTCCTCCCGTGTAGTTCTTGGGTGATTCCTCACCATTCTCATGATCATTGCCACTCCACAAGGTGAGATCTTGCATGGAGCCCCAGAACGAGGGAGATGAACAGTTATTTTGTGTTTCTTCCATTTGCAAATAATCACACCAACTGTTGTCACCTTCTCACCAAGCTGCTTGGCGATGGTCTTGTAGCCCATTCCAGCCTTGTGTAGGTCTACAATCTTGTCCCTGGCATCCTTGGACAGCTCTTTGGTGTTGGCTATGGTGCAGAGTTTGGAATCTGATTGATTGCTTCTGTGATGAATTGATTGCATTCAGGACGATTGCGGTTGGTGGGTGTCCCTTTGGTTTATTCTTGGCAATGTGGGTGGATTGATTTCCTGCCTTTTGGGCCCTGTCCGGGGCCTCCTCCGGATAGGGCCACAGTGTCACTGGACTGCCCCTGTCTCAGTCCCAAGGTCTTCTGCTGCTATATTATTGTGCTGGGCTATTAGGGTCTATATTTTCCCTGTCTTCTGTCATTTTAAACTTAGGAGGACATGAGGTCTGAACCCAAACCTGCGGAGTACCAGGCTTGACTCGTTGCGGTCCCTGTCCAACGTCCTCCTGGTTGTGTTGCAGATCATTACGATACCTGACCATTTCAGCTGCCACTCTGCTGACCCCCCTCCCCCTGTCTGTCCCTGTCCTTGTCCATCTGGTCATGCTTCCAATCTGGACTAGGTTTAAATAGATTCTGGGCTTAGCCCACATGCATCGATTAACTATTACAATTTCGACTCTTAATATGTTCACCCGTCACAGCCAGAAGACGACTGGTTCCTCTCTAGATTTTTGGCTTCTTTAGGGTGTTTTTCCTAGCCACTGATGTTCAACACTACTGTTGTTTGCTCCCTGGGGTTTAAGGCTGGGTGTTTTGTGAAAGTACTTTGTGACAAAGCCCTTTTTATGTTATAAAAAGGGCTTTATAAAATCAATTTGATTGATTGATTGGTTCTGTGGACAGGTATCCTTTATACAGGTAACAAGCTGAGATTAGGAGCACTCCCTTTAAGAGTGTGCTTCTAATCTCAGCGTGTTACCTGTATAAAAGACATCTGGGACCAAGAAATCATTCTGATTGATAGGGGATCAAACGCGTATTTCCCTAATTAAAATGCATATTAATTTATAACTTAGAATTTCATAATTGTTATTTTTGACATGTATTTTTCTGGATTTCGTTGTTGTTTTTCTGTCTCTCAATTACCATTAAAATTATAGACTGATCATTTCTTTGTCAGTGGGCTGTTTACCACTAGCTGTGTTGTAACACCCAGTAACATTACTTGTTTGTGTGAATGTACTTAAAGCATAGAAGGTATTGTGAAGCTAACAATCTTCAACCCTCCTCAATTTGTTATGAGTTGCTGCATTGAGACCAAGTGCTGAAGATACAATTGGATATGACAAAATAAAGCAAATCTGGAGATTTAGCCTTTTCCGACTGTCCTATTGGAGTATTCTTCATGAAATTAACAGACAGTACATTGATACTAGAAAGACTGTCACATTGGAGTATTGTCATTAATGATACATACAGTAATATTAGAAAGGCTGCAGTATTTTGCAGTATTTTAATTAAATAAGCCTACAACAATATTAGAAAGTCTGACCCATTGGAATATTTAAAATAAACTGGCACAGTAGTATTAGAAAAAAACTGTTCTATGGGTCTTTTCACTTCATTGCAAATTATCCATCAGTAAGATTTCAACTATACTACTAGCATAAGTGACTAGAAACCTCTGCAGGCAATGTTTTAAGAATGTTTTAAGTTGATGTTTACAATATTTATTTGTCTCATTGTTGCTTGAGATATTCCCCATAAATAAATTTGCTGTTGGTCCGTCTATCACTTTACTTTCTCCTCATACTCCCTTTAGACAGTTGCAATAAAACCCCCCCAAAATGTGCTAATTTTCCATGTGGACTAGCTAATTCTATTCCGGTCTTATTCAATAAGGGAAGGGGGGAGGAGACATTGTCGTGTCTTTTTGTATAATTCAGTCATGTACATTTGAAGCAGGATTATTCACATGCAGTAATATTACGACTGCATGGAAGCTGTAACCAATCTTCTTATCTGCCTGAATAGATAAAATATAGAAGGATTAGTTTATCCACATCATGACTCAGCTAGGATAGACAGAGATTTAATTCACACTTTCTTCTTTCGTACTCTCACTTCCTCCCTATCTTTTGTCTGAAATTAACATGGTTGTTCTTTTTTTCTTCTTCCATATCTTATTTTTAGCTGATGAATGCCCTTGGGGATGGGATAGGTGTTTGCAAGTGTCTGTGTGTGTGTGTCAGTGGTGTGCAATGATCAATGTTATGGATCCGGTCTTTATAATGGAGCAGCTGTGTGAACCAGGGCTGTTACAGAGGGCCACCAGAACCCTGTGTCTATGCTTACTAGAGGAGCACAGACAACTAAAAATATAAATCAAGAACAATAATAAAAATTAATATAATTTGAATACATGTTTTTATGTAGCTGATTTGGGGTTCTGCTGTGGAGTAAAGGTGTTTAAAAAAATAAATAATCTTGACTGTAGTTAGAGGACTGTGTGCCTGCTACAGGGTTGTCAGTCTTATTACTGAGCGGATGTGTCTGAGTGGATTTATAACCCTTTGTACAGTATCAATCTACTGTACATGTGTTTCCAACCATCCCAGTCCTGTGAAATGCTGCTGGTCATTCCTGTGAAATGCTGCTGGTCAGTCCTGTGAAATGCTGCTGGTCAGTCCTGTGAAATGCTGCTGGTCAGTCCTGTGAAATGCTGCTGGTCAGTCCTGTGAAATGCTGCTGGTCAGTCCTGTGAAATACTGCTGGTCAGTCCTGTGAAATACTGCTGCTCAGTCCTGGCAAGAACCTTTTTCTGCTTTGATGTGTTGGTCTCCTTATCCTTCTATATTACATAGCAGGAATGGAAAGCTGAGAGAAAAAGAAGGGAATGGAAGAGAGAGAGCGAAAGAGAAAGAAAGAAGAGCGTTTGGACGATTGTGTGTCTGTTCTCTGCAGTGGTTTGTCTCTTGTATTCCCTAACATGCTGATGGTTTGACTTTTATACATTTATTAAACAGCGTATGGTTTAGGACCCGTTCCATTGTATTTTGAGGGCCCTGTAAATTTTACATAATGCTTCGAGGATTATCCACTGGGTCGATTAAATCCGAAGAGGGTCTGCTGAAAGGAGAGACCTAATTGGAAAGATGACGTGAGAGAGACAGAGAAAGACAAAGCGAGACAGCAAGAGAGAGAAAGTGAGAGACCACGAGAGAGACAGAAAAGTGAGAAAGGAAGAGCAATAAAAAGAAAGATAAAAAAGACAGAATGAGAGAAAGTAGAATTGTCAACCCATGGGGCTATAACATTCTAAACACATCCTCTTCCACAGCCATTTCCAGGGCCGGATTAAGAAATTTCACACCCGAGGCTTTGTATTTTATAAATAGTAAAAGCAATATTGGCGTAGTTTCTGGTTGAGCAGAAACATTTTAGGATTACCGCACATGGATAAAACATTTTTCATAAATGTGTAGCTACTTGCCATTCTACATCATTTACACTATGTTACACTTAATTTATAATGACATTGAAACAATATCCCTAGCCAATGATATTTATTATTTTGACAATCCAGTGGGCAATAGGCTAAACAGACTTCCGCACTGCGCATATTAAAGGTGAAAACGGACTGCGTAATTTATCGGCATACTGTATGGCACAGGATGTAAGGCCGTTAACGCAAAGTGTTTGATTGCCATGCCTGATCAACTCTTTGTAAACCAACCAAAAAATAGAATAAACTGCATGACATTGGTTGAGCTTTGTTTATTGATCTCTTAAGCATATCTTAAAAGAGATTTCTGGGATAAGGAAAAACTACCTGAAGACAAATTGCAAGCCGGTTTGCTTGGTTTATCTGCTCACTCCATTCCTGCGATGCTCGCGCCGATGCCCAGAGCAGCATGTCAACCTGCCCTGGTCAAGATGAACGTTCCGGCCAAACTCCATGGTAGCTGCAACTCTGTGACCAGGAGGATTTGTCACAGATTCATTCAATCATGACAATATAACATTTCCACTGCTTTATATTATTAATATGCTTATAGATTATTATAATATTCTGATTGGGATATACATTTTGAAAAAACTAAATTGTGAACATTCTTTAGGTATCAGTAAAACATTTACAGTTATATAACGTGTGCGTGTGTGAGTGCGAGTGCGAGTGCGAGTGCGAGTGCGAGTGCGAGTGCGAGTGCGAGTGCGAGTGCGAGTGCGAGTGCGAGTGCGAGTGCGTGTGCGAGTGCGTGTGCGAGTGCGAGTGCGAGTGCGAGTGCGAGTGCGTGTGCGAGTGCGTGTGCGTGTGCGTGTGCGAGTGCGAGTGCGAGTGCGAGTGCGAGTGCGTGTGCGTGTGCGTGTGCGTGTGCGAGTGCGAGTGCGAGTGCGAGTGCGAGTGCGAGTGCGTGTGCGTGTGCGAGTGCGTAGGGGCATGGGTGTAAATTGACTGCTCCCGCTCATTTAGAGAGAACTCGGGATTGTGGTCTAAGACCGGAGTGTGTCTGTGACCTAAGTGGGAGCAGTTCGTTTTTTGCATGGTCATGGATTAAACCAGAATAACAAAATTGGCTGTATTTTACCAGATTACAATGATTATCTGAATCTGCACGGTGCATCGAAGTTCAGATGAAGTTCAGCCCTTCATCTTGGTGGTTTTCTGGGCTAATCTTCAGCTATAGTTTGTTGGCATGTATACAAATGGTTTTATTGAACAAATGTATTAAGTTACAACTGGGTATTAGAAATTTGCGACAAGCCTGCAAAAAACCTTTTTTCCCCCATGTTCAGGAAATTTTTTCAGATATGCCCTCAAGGAAGACATTTTGGATAAGAGTTAAGTTTAGTGTGAAGTCAGGTTTAAGGTACGAGTAAGGGTGAAGGTTAGGATTTAAAGTAAAACAGGGTTTAATGTCCTCGCTAACCCATTTGCAATGCAAGTGGCAGATTATTTTTAAAATGAAAAGTGTTTCCTTTCCTCCAACACTTAGGTAGGTGTAGGTGGAAGGTGGAAACTAATATTTTTTTGTGAGCATGTCACACATGTTTAATAAGCAGTTTCAGAAAAACCTCTGATACTGTGCTGTACTTTGATGGCTATATAGTCTGGTCGACATTAGCACTCTAGTCCTGGTGGCAGAGGTTGTGTCCGTTGGGCTGTGATGGCTATATAGTCTGGTCGACATTAGCACTCTAGTCCTGGTGGCAGAGGTTGTGTCCGTCGGGCTGTGATGGCTATATAGTCTGGTCGACATTATAACTCTAGTCCTGGTGGCAGAGGTTGTGTCCGTTGGGCTGTAATGGCTATAATCTTTCATTGAACAAATCTTTTCGTATTCCTTTATTAGGCCATATCTGTTCTCGTAGGTATTGGATTATCATAATAAAAGTGTAACTGCTTGGTGAATTGTCTTGTGTTGTCATGGAAAATACGTTATTTAAATAATTTTCTTGCCCTCTTTCTCACTTCACCGATTGGGTCATTTCCAACTGTAGCCTTGTCTGTGTTGGTCAGCTTGGTGCTACGAAGTGTGTATCTGGGAGGCCACGGACCGATATTTCAACCCCTAGTTTACTCTGTTTCTCCTGTATCGCTACGGGAAAATGTAAAGCAATGAACTGAATATTGATCACTTCTCTAACCCGCGGTAACCATACTTCTCTCCTTTTTCCCGTGTGTATGTAGGATCCGTCCCCAGATGGCGAAGGAGAAGATCGAGGGCTGCCACGTGTGCACACTGGTGACACCCGGGGAGCCCCAAGTGTTGCTGGGTAAAGACAAGGCCTTCACGTACGACTTTGTGTTCGACCTTGACTCGGCACAGGAGCAGATCTACACGGCCTGTGTTCACAAACTCATCGAGGGCTGCTTTGACGGATACAACGCTACAGTGTTTGCGTACGGTCAGGTACTAACAAGAGACACACACACAGACTGACACACACTCACACACACACATACACACACACACTGTTATTGTAATTAAGAGCTTATTCTTGATTGACTTGCTTTGTAAAATAAATGCTAAATTTTAGCGGAGGAACTTTTTACCTGTAATAGGCTTGGTGTAAGAATATCTGCTAAATTAACAACAGGCAATGTCATTGCGATACCTATCAATTATGTTGTACGTTATTTGTGTGTGTTTGTCAGACGGGCTCTGGGAAGACTTACACCATGGGTACAGGCTTTGACATGAATGTCCCAGAGGAGGAGAAGGGTATCATCCCGCGGGCTGTTCGACAGCTGTTTCTGGGAATCCAGGAGAGGAAGACCCAGGCCCAGAGAGAAGGCACACACCCTCCGGAGTTTAAAGTCAGCGCGCAGTTCCTAGAGGTAAGAACACACACCCTCCACAGTGTAACGGGGTCATCCATCCACCAAAATAAGCACATTCATGAAGTTCATCCTCCGAGAACCCATCATCTTGGGTTTCATTGCTCGTGATTGAGTGTGTGCGCTTGTGTTTGTGTGGTGAATGTGTATATTGCGCGTGTGAGGTAATGGCTAACCTTAGACAGGTGAGGAAGGGAGAGTCTGGTGACAGCTCTGGGGATGCTACAGGGAGTGACAGGGTAATGACAAATGTAAACAGGAAGCGGGGTGCTGATG
Organism: Esox niger; assembly: GCA_016801105.1. Lineage (NCBI taxonomy): Eukaryota > Metazoa > Chordata > Actinopteri > Esociformes > Esocidae > Esox > Esox niger. The sequence continues at coordinate 100,711 of JACXGJ010000553.1, read as the reverse complement.
GATGTTAGCCATTGACGGTGATGTTACCCAGTGAGGATGTGGACAGGCAGGCAGCGTGGGAGACGTGAGCAGATGTGTCATGTGCATTAACTGGCTGATGCAAGTGGTGCCTGGTACCCGCTCTGGTGCCTGGCTAGTATCTCTCAACGCTGTGTGTGCGTCTGAGGTGGCAACAGTGTGCTAGAGGGAATTTGCCCTATTATTGGCTAACATTTTGAATGTTTTGTTGATGAGCAGTGTAGCGTTGGTGAGCTGATTGCTGATGCAGTGGTCATGCATTCTATATGAGGGGAATGGCGTGTTTTGGTCAGCCTGGCCATCTGACTGTATGCTTCCCATCTAGAGAATGGCAGACTAGGTCCGTAATTGAGAACAAATGCCACCTGAATCGCTGACTGCCCCTAGCTGTTTCATCTCAATCCGTGTAGCTCTCTCCTTGTTTATTGGCTCTCATTTTCACTCTTCCGCATTCTGTCACTCCTGTCATTAGCGCAGAAGCAGCCTGTTTATCAGGTCATTGAGGTATCAGTTCTGATAATAAACAGACTCTCTCCAAGCCAAGGCAAGTTTGTGAGTGTGCACATGTGCACTATGCTGTTTCATGTACACTGGTGACCTTTAACCTGATTGCTTCCTAGCAGTCAAAGGTTAGATGTTTGCTGCTATGTCCGGTCACATTCTATCGGTGTGTCTTCCAGCTGTACAACGAGGAGATTCTAGACCTGTTCGATGGTGCCCGTGATCCAGACTGTAAAGGCAGGAAGTCTAACATTAAGATCCACGAGGACGGCAATGGTTCAATCTACACCACTGGTGTCACTTCACGATTAGTCAACTCTGAGGAAGAGGTGGGCGTTTTTCTAGTAGTTTCTGTGTTTGTGTGTATTTGTGTTCAGTACTGACGGTGTGTCTTGCTCTCCAGCTGTTACAGTGTTTGAAGCTGGGAGCTCTGTCTCGTACTACAGCAAGTACCCAGATGAATGCGTCCAGTTCCAGATCTCATGCCATCTTCACCATCAACCTCTGTCAGATGAGAGTCTGTCAGCAAATTGAGGTATGGGGGAGAAGGGAGAGAGCTGGTTTAAGACCAGTTGAAAAAACTAATATTGGAGTGGTGTAAATAGTGGTCCTAAAACATGGACAGTTTGTAGGTGTCTTTTCCCTATTTGTTTAGTTTTTTTGTTAAAAGATTAGTTCTTAAACATTATTTGTTTGTTTGTAACTCATGGTAACTTCATTAATTGTCATATTTATTGTGTTAATAGTTGTGCTTAATCCATTTTTGGTAACTATTGTCGTCTTTTTCTCTAAATAAATGAGTTCTAAAACATAGACAGTTTGTTGGTACCTCTTTACTAAATGTTTCTTTTTATGTCAGGAGAATGGTGGTGAGAACAGAGGTGTCGTTGGAGAATTGATCGGGGAAGAGAATGGGGAGATGAATGGTATAGGCGCAGGTCCTATAGCCAAGCCTGAATACGAGACCTTGATGGCCAAGTTTCACTTTGTGGACCTGGCTGGATCGGAGAGACTCAAACGGACCGGCGCCACAGGGGAAAGGGCACGGGAAGGCATTTCCATCAACTGTGGACTGGTGAGTGATAGTGTTTATTGTGAGGATGTGTGTTCTAACTGGTGCTGGGAAATGTCATCATGATGATAGTGATGATGATAATAGGGATAATGATGTCGGTGATGATGAGGATACAGATTTTTATGACTACAACGGTAATGATAGTCGAGGCATGGATGGTGAGCCGTGATGAAGATGATAACATTGACGCCATGTTAATACTGATGATGTTGCTGTCAATGCGAGTTTTAGTAGCGATGACGACAACTGCGATTATGATAGTGATGATGACAGCGATGTATGTGTGTGTTCTGTGTTATAGCTGGCCCTGGGGAATGTGATCAGTGCCCTAGGAGACCAGACTAAGAAAGGAGGACATGTTCCCTACAGAGACTCTAAACTCACACGCCTACTACAGGATTCCCTGGGGGGAAACAGGTAACAACACAGAAGCAGACTGCTGACAAGTCAAGGAGTTCAGCCTCCAACTAATGTCAATGCGAATGGAGCTGGAAGGTCGGAAAATCCCATTCATTTATTTTGGCGGCGCTCCTCAGTGTCCATTTCTCTCAAAAAAAGAAATGTTCTTACAGATTATGGTCTTAACTTCCTGTTTGAGTGAGCATCATGATAACTGTCAGAACTGATGGATTTTTGGAGGACACATACATCAACATTGTCTGTTCCAAGAGTGCTGGGAGTAGTGGCGATGAGCCAGGCCTTTAGTCACAAATTGGATATCATGACAAAAACAATGGGTTAAAGCAACAAGAAAACAATACTCTCTGCTCACAGGAAGAAAATAATACCTAGTTGCTGCATACACGGTTAAATGTCAACTCAACAAACATTCCATTTACTGTTGACTATGTAGGTTGCCATTTGGTGTGACATAAGTTATCTGAAAATAATTTCAACAGCAAGCTTTAAGCTGTAAAGGCTATAAAGAAAGGTGATGAGGGGAATGAAAAATGCTGGCAGAGCATGACCAGAGCACATGGCTGAGTGCTTTCGGACTGAAATGGAAGTGGGACAAATAGCTTCCAATCCAGCATTTTCGAAACCTGCTGTGGGCTCAAGCCAAATCAAGTGCTTTCTGCTCTTCGCTCTACTCGATTTCTACTATGCTCACATACTCTGGATGGAAAGGAATGAATGGAATGGTATAAACATGGTATGAACAATAAACTATTTACTCCACTATTTACTAGCCATTATTATGAGCTGATCTTCCCTCGCCAGCCTCTTGTGTCAAACACACACAAACACCGACATGCTTGTTTTTATTCATGTGGACTCCAGAAAACCGATTCTCTGTGTTTCCTTTCCCCTAAACCTAATGTTACCTTAACTCTTACCCTAGCATCCTAACCCTCACCCTAACCGTGATAACCTAACCTTTATGCCTAATCTTAACCGTGCCCTAACACCTGACCCTAACATTCAATTTAACCCATAATGCCAAAACCTAAAAATAACCCTTACCTAAAAGTAACAGTAACTATAACTGTAACTTTTATCATAACCTTTTACAATAACCCTAACATTTCTCCTAATGGGAACCGGCCAAATAACCTTGTACGGACTGATTTGTACTGTATTTTGGGGGTTAGACCTGAACCCCCAACACACACTCTATGTAACATCATAATCTTCTCCCCAGTCGAACTGTGATGATAGCGTGTGTGAGTCCATCCGACCGGGACTTCATGGAAACACTGAACACCCTGAAGTACGCCAACAGAGCCAGGAACATCAGGAACAAAGTTGTGGTGAACCAGGACAAGACCAGCCAGCAGATATCTGCTCTGAGGGCCGAGATTGCCAGGTTACAAATGGAGCTCATGGAGTACAAAGCGGTGAGGATGTTGAGAGGAATGGATGTAGGGAAGGAAGTGTGGGATGATGGGCTGAGGGTGATCAGAGATAAAAGGGAAACTGAGGCAGAGAGGAAGAAGAGAAAGGTGAGAGAAAGGGATGTATTTGTTTGGACTTGTGCCAGAAGATGGAATACTTATTTCCCTCATTACACTGCAAATCAATTTATTACATTTTTGACATGGGTTTTTCAGGATTTTTTTGTTATTCTGTCTTACACTGTTCAAATAAACCCACCATTAAAATCATAGACCGATCATTTCTTTGTTAGTGTGCAAATGTACAAAATCAGCAGGTGATCAAATACTTTTTCCCCTCACTACTGTAGCTAATAACTAGCCAACACAGGTAACCATGCAGAACACAAAGAGATGTTATCTCATGGCTAACCTATGTAAAATAGTCTGCTAATGGCAGATAGAACAGGTCGGCCCCAGCCTCAACATGATCATACTTCAATTAAACATTAAGAGCATGTTTGCTATAAATTAAATGCTGCAATTCAGTATTAGTTTACTAGATTATCAACTGCTGACTTAAAATAGCCCATAAAATAATATTCATCCCCAAAAAGTACACATTAACATTAGAACCGCCAGGCTATTTTTACCCCATATAACCGACAGAGCCGAACGCTGTTTGGCGTCATGGCATCATTAGCATACGAATCGTCCCTATTAGCATGGACATTCTCCTCCTCAGCATCACCATCCAGAGCATCATTTCATCTACTAGGTTGTCATCAGTTCATCTACTAGGTCATCATCAAACTGTATAGATGTCTAAAAAATTATGAATTACAGAATTTGTCTGTTTTAAATGGTTAATGAATTTGAAAAATACAAGAATGTGTATAGGTGACCTCAATAAGTTATTGAAAGACAGAGAGGATAATGTAGATTAACATTTGATGAATTGGCCTACACAATAAACTGAATCTCCTATTGAAAAACGGTAACCCATGTGATCAGTAGCCTCTATCATTTGTATTGTTTCAATAATAGACAAATTACATTTTCATTCATCTGGGAGTATTGTGAATTCATCCATTGATGTCATGCATTCAGTGAGGGGTGATTAGTGCCTTGGTACCACTTGGGTACCAACGCTAAGTGGCGTGGGCTGTTGGTGGATTAAGTTGGAAAATGGGGTAAAATAATAATAGGGTAAAAATTAATAGGTAAATAATCTCTAAATCATTTTCTGTTTGTCCATTTATAATTCCAACAACAGAACAATGTAAAATATGCCTATTTAGGAAAAGTAATGGACAAAGGAGTGTGTAGCTTTGAAAATGGCCTTGTTATGTTAATTACAAACTCAAACGCCAATTGGTGTTATCATTTGGCGGTTCTAGTGGTAAGTTGAAAGGACTTGCATTGGACTAATAGACTCTAACTGTAGCCTATAGCGCTTGAAGACTTGAGACTTGACTTGAACTTGCATGCAGTGACTTCAGCCTTGATTCAGACTTGTCTGAAGTAACTTAAAGACATGTCTGGTTGATTGGCTGTTTGTGTGCTGTCCCCCCTCCCTAGGGTAAGCGTGTGGCAGGCGAGGATGGCTCTGAGGGCTTTAGCGATCTGTTCCATGAGAACTCCATGCTACAGAAAGAAAACGACACATTACGCATGAGAGTCAAAGCAATGCAGGAGACCATCGATCACCTCAACACACGAGTCACCACTCTGCTCGCCAACGAGGTTGGCACACTGCTCGCCAATTCAGGTAAGACCAACAGAGGATCTGCAAATATGCAGATTGTCTTCGGAGGTGTTAAAAGGACAAAGTAAAATCACTTTGCTTTGTTCACCAGATCAGAGAATGTACTTATTTATACCAACATTATCAAGTAAGGGGTGTTCATTTAAGTCTTTATTATTGAATAGATTTTGCACCTGACCTGAATTTTTCTGTTGTGGGATATATTAAGTGACTTTTTCATGACCACTCCTTCAGACTTCCTCTTCCAATGACCTTTGAGAGGAATTGGGGAAGCAATGGAGTAAGCAAGGATTTCAGATAACATGAAGTTAAGAAGCATTTGCGTGTGACCTCCTTGTGACCTTACTGTGAACTCTGATCTCTAGGTGAGGGCAACGAGGAAATTGGAACTCTGATCCAAAACTACATCAGAGAGATCGAGGAGCTCAGGTAAGAGGTTATGACACAGCGATTGGTTCCGCTTGGAGGGGATGGGTTTCATATGGACCACGGTCTAGACCTGTCTCTTTCTGTACCCTTGGGACTGAATATTTTTTAATGGAAAAAGTTTTTTTTTTTGGTGTGTTTTGCTCTCATTTTAGAGAGTTTTATTGTATTGTATGTTTACAATATTGAAAGATTTATGTTTAATTTATGTTTACCTTTTGTTTCTCTTTATCTTCCCCTTTGCTCCCCTCAGATCAAAGCTGTTGGAGAGCGAGGCCATGAATGAGTGTCTTCGTCGCAGTGTGACCCGTCTGTCCTCCCGCTCTCAGTTCCCAGCTACTGCCTCCCATAGCTCCTCCCCGGGGAATCACCAGTTAGGCTCCTCCCCATCCTTGTCCATGGAAGCAGAGATGACGGACGTGATTCGCAGAGCCAAGATGGACATTGAGAGGCTGAAAAAGAAGGAGAGGAGACAGAGAAGGATGAGGTGTGGGGATAGAGGGGGAAGTGGAGGGGAGAGGATTTGAATGAAGGAGAGGATTCTGCTGTTGACAACATTTGAGCCAAAGCAGAGTTGGGCTCAATACCATTTATATTTGGCGAGTAAATGGTATTGGAATGAGGCCAGTATTGTAGGGTAATAATGCCATTACAGAGAAAAGCAGCTCTCATTCACTCTACCAGAGATAGAGATGCAAATCTTGCAAAAGAAGCAGAGATAGTCACAGGTTAACTCAGGCTAATTAAGTTTTAATCTAATATAGACATGGATGGATGGAGCAGTAAGAAAGTTATGTGATAATGACTTATATATTCACTTGGCAAAAGTCCAAAAGTTAAAGGGGTTGTCATTGGCCCAGTCCCAAATCAAATACAAAGAACATGAAGTTCTCATAAATGGCTAATCCATATTGCTAATAGATTCATACAGGGACCAGGCCAAATGGAAAAAAGCTTTTTGGATCACATCATTTATGAGCTTTCTTCTTTGTGTGTGTGGGAGTGTGTATGTTAGAGGATGTGTGTGAGTGTTTTATCAAAGCACCCTGGTTTGACATTGCTGCTAATGTGTTTTGTAGCATGCCATAAAAGTGAATGTTTCTTGTATTCTGTGGCCCCTGAATGTTTCAGCTGTAAAGTAACTGCCTTGCAGTTAGATGTGTCATTGGGAGACTGTGGTTTGCATCTGACTCTTGGAGTTGTGCTCAAATGAAACCTTGTCAGTTCTTTCCGGTTCTTAGGGATTTCAGTCCAGAGTTCCTGGTCAAGCTGACAGCGTGATAAGAACCAAAACAGCATTAGATATTTCATAAGACATATCTCAACATTAACAGTCCCAGGTCCACTGCATCCTTACAAATATGTAAACAGGCTTGTAGCGTGTGGCCTACACATTATAGGTCTGCCAAGAGACAAGGCATTTGTCATTAGACAAAGACAAACATTTTGTTAGGTTACATCTTTGGTGTGTGTGTGTGTGTGTGTGTGCGTGCGTGCGTGCGTGCGTGCGTGCGTGCGCGCGTTTCAGTACCCTCGTCTGAGGCCTAATTCATATGTTCTTCTTGTAGCCCAGAAAAAGAGAAAGGCTTAAAGAAAAGAGTGAAGCTTCACTCTCATGAGATTGGACCCAACGCAGAAAACGGACAGAACGGAGAAAACGGACAGAACGGAGAAAACCGAGATATGGACTCTGATGAGAACTGCACGGACGATGTGATGTCCCCCCTGCAGGAGGAGGAGAGCGGCTGTGATGAGGAGGAGGAGGAGGAGGAGGAGGGAGGCAGGGATGACGAAGAGTTCGACAGTGATGAGAGTTTGGTCGATTCAGATTCAGACTCTGATGAGAAAGGTGATGAGCCTACTGCTAGTGCTCTGAAACCATTCCATTCTTTCTGATGTGGAAGTTCTGATTGGTTATGGGCTCTAATTACTTTCGGCATTCACAGAATGTCTAATATGACCTGGTTGAACTGTATTGGGAGTGCTAGGTAGAAAAAACAAGCTTGTTCTTGAATTGGAATCAGACTGATGTCAATTTCTTTCAACCCTTTAACCTTTCTGCCCTCTGACATCATCCTCTGCAGCTAACTTCCAGGCGGACCTAGCGGACTTGACGTGCGAGATTGAGATCAAGCAGAAGTTGATTGATGAACTGGAGAACAGCCAGAAGAGACTTCTGCAACTCAAACTGCAGTACGAAGAAAAACTCATCCTACTGCAGAACAAGATCCGAGACACACAGCTGGAGAGAGACAGAGTATTACACAACCTTAGTGAGTTATCGACAATATAGTCACACATCCACGAGACACACAGCTGGAGAGAGACAGAGTACTACACAACCTAGTTTCATTCAAAATAATGGTATATGCGTGCCGGGTTATATGAAATATGCATTTGTTTATGTCTGATTTTGAGACAAATAGAATGAACTACCTTCTACAATAAATGTTTTATTGAAAACCCAGGTATTGTAATACCACAAACCTCTGGAAATGATCCATCCCCCTTTCTCCTTCAGTGTCCATGGAGAACTACACAGAAGAGAAGGCAAGCAGGATCAAGTCTGAGTATGAGAAGCGCCTGAAGGAGATGAACAGAGACCTGCTGAAACTCCAGGCAGCTCAAAAGGAGCATGCACGGCTACTGAAGAACCAGGGACGATACGAGCGGGAACTAAAGAAACTACAGCAGGAGGTCAATGAGATGAAGAAAGCCAAGGTAAGGAGGAGGACGTTTTTTATATATATATATATATACACACACACTACCGTTCAAAAGTTTGGGTTCACTTAAAACATGTCCTTGTTTTCCACAAAAATGTATACAAGCGTTCAAAGGTTTGGAGTCACTTAGAAATGTCCTTATTTTTGCATGTAATGCACATTTTTCATGTACACTAATCCTTTCATGGGCAATATGAGAGGACTGGGCCAATGTCCTTGTTTTCCATGAAAAAATACATGAAGTGAGCTTGAACAGGACATATAGCAAAGTTAATAGGAAATATAGTCATTGACAAGGTTAGAAATAATGATTTTTTATTAAAATAATAATTGTGTCCTTTGCTTTAGTCAAAGAATCCTCTATTTTCAGCAATTATAGCCTTGCAGACCTTTGGTATTCTAGTTGTCAGTTTGTTGAAGTAATCTGGAGAGATTTCATCCCATGGTTCCTGAAGCACCTCCCACAAGCTGGATTGACTTGATGGGCACTTCTTGCGTACCATACGATCAAGCTGCTCCCACAACAGATCAATAGGGTTATAGACAGAATACCAGCTGACTGCTTCTTCCATAAAATGTTCTTGCATAGTTTGGAGCTGTGCTTTGGGTGATCACCTTCCTTCAAGATCCCTTTTACCATGTACAAATCGTGCACTCTACCACCACCAAAGCCTCCAGACCATCACATTGTCTCAACCATGCTTGACAGATGACATCAAGCACTCATCCAGCATCTTTTCATTTAGTCTGTGTCTCACAAATGTTCTCCTTTGTGGTCTGAACACCTCAAACTTAGATGTCTGTCCATAAAACTTTTTTCCTATCTTTGTCCTGTGTCTGTGTTTGTTTGCCCATTTTACAAATTGGCTTTTATTGGCCTGTCTGAGATATGGCTTTATTTCTCAGAACAAGAATAGACTGACGAGTTTCAGAAGAACGTTCTTTTATTCTGGCAATTTTGAAACTGTTATTGAACTCACAGTTCCAGATGCTCTAGATACACAACTAGTCTACAGAAGGCGTGTTTAATTGGTTCTTTAATCAGCACAACAGTTTTCTGCTTTGCTAGCATATTTGCAAAGGGGATTGGAATGATCACATAAAAATTATGAACTTGGATTAGTAAACGCGATGTGCCATTTGAACACAGAACTGATGGTTGTTGATAATGGGCCTCTGTACGCCTCTGGAGATATTCCATTAAAAACCAGCCACTTTCAGCTACAGTAGTCATTTACCACATTAACAATGTCTACACTTTATTTCCGATCAATTTGATGTTATTTTCCTGATATAGCATCTGCCACTGTCACTTAACCTGGCCTTTGAGAGTCACAGGATGGGCAGGCTTTTGTTTTCACCTAGGTTTGACACACTGGATTCATTAAGTTGAAGGGCTTCTTCACATCATATGGTAGCAGTAATACATCCCTTGATCTCATACCAAGGCATTCTGATCTTTCAAAATTATCTATCTGGATTTAATATTAGCATAGCATAGCATAGAATGCCATGTTTTGTCCTTTCTATACACCGTATTAATTCCTATCTCAACGGCGACATACACTTTTGTGTTTTAAAAAAAATAATACCAGGGTTTCCTCCATTCCAGTTGAGTACAATGTGTCCTTCCTTCCTCAGGTGTCGCTGATGAAGCAGATGAAAGAGGAGCAGCAAAGAAGGAGGATGGTCGAAGCCAAAAGGAACAGGGAGATCGCTCAGCTTAAGAAGGAGCAGCGGCGGCAAGAGGTCAGTGGTCTTTGTGTGTGTGCGTACATAAGAATCGTGATTATTACTGAGTCGTTACTTGTATAAAATACATAAATCTTCTGTTTGCCAATTTGTCTCCAATGGTATCACCCTGCTTGGGATTTGAAGCATGATCTTTCAGCTCATATATCTATGCTGTCCTTGACTGTAGTCTAGGTCAGATGTTGAGAAAATAGGTTTATCTCGCTCATGTGTTATCTCTGTCACCAGTTGCAGGTTTCTGACGTTGCAAATGTAAAGTTGGTATATGGATTGGCTAACCTGCCTGCTTCCCTCTCTTTAGTACCAGATCCGTTCGCTGGAGTGTCAGAAGCGCCAGCAGGAGTTGGTTCTGAGGAGAAAGAGTCAGGAGGTGACTGCGTTACGGCGGCTGGCAAAACCCCTGTCTGGTAGGATGGCTAGACGGCTGCAGCCACTGGACTCGGGAGCAGAGCTTTCTGCCAGCACCACCTCTTCTGAACCAGAGTCCAATAGGTGAATAGTACTGTTAGTTATAGGGTGTGACCCAAATGGAGCCCATTTCAAGCATGTCATTTTGTGAGAAGGCTTTTGAGATGTAGTCAAAAAAAGTTGCAGAAATGTATTTTATTTAAAACTAGGGATGGACACCAAACAAAACCTATCATGTTTTCTAGCTTTTTTAATATTAGTGTTTTTAGAAAACGGTTTCGTTTTTCAGTGTGCAACTTAATGAAGGCAATTATGTTCTTCCACCCTCCCTCCCTCTATGTCTGACTCTCAGGACCACACCAACCAACGTTTCTAACATAGTTCGACAGTGGAACACCAAGATCAACGGTTACATGGGCGAGAGTGAGGGGGTGACCACCAACGGGGCACGAGTTGTTAGGTAAGTAGTCTGTTATTTTCTCTGTTCGTCTGTGAGCGTGAGTAAATGGCTTGGCTGAATGTAGCTGCATCATAAGGTGATTCTTTTGACATTTACTTAGCCATGCCTAATTCAATTGTACACCGCATCTTTTCAAAGTCAATTATCTTCTAATTGAATTGACATGGGTGGTATGTTAATCCCCGCATCTCCCTCCAACCCACTGTTCTCTCCCTCTCTTCCCTGATAGTAGGAAGCGGGTCCAGCAGAATAAGGGTCCCCATGGAGGTAGCACTAGTTTCGCCAAGGCTGCCCGTCAGAAGTGGCAGACGCTGGAGAGGCGTATCCTTGATATCGTCATGCAGCGGATGACCATTGCTAACGTAGAGGCAGACATGGACCGTCTTATTAAGGTATGATGTCACTTCCTGCGGCTTCCAGTCTGACGCCTAGGCTCCATTATTGATTTATTGACCTCTGCTTCTTGGACCTTCTCATTTTGGACCTTGGAGATTCCCTTCCGTTATGATTGAGGAGAAAGTTCGGAGAGCATGCAAGGAATTTGGGAAAGAGTTGATGAGGAAGCATTCCTCTGGGAAGTTCTCCATTCCGTTCTCTTTTTTCCTCGTCTGTGTCAGAAAACTGACTGGTTGAGAAAGTTAGAATCACTCACATCTGACCTTCTCCTATTTGTGCTGAGAAAGATATTTGATGAAGCCAGGAGAATGATGTTATGATTCCTACCTAGTTTTCTTATCAGTTGTTTTTTGTTCTAATGTGTGTGCATGAGACAGAAGCGCGAGGAGCTGTCTGTGCAACAGGAGGGGCTGTTGCGTAAAAGAGAAGTGCTTATGGCTGAGGGGGAGGGGCTTGACGGTGAGGATCGCCTGGTCCAGGAAATCAACGAGGATATTGAGGTTCTGAACGCCAACATCGACTACATCAATGACAGCCTATCAGACTGTCAGGCTACCATTGTTCAGATTGAAGAGACCAAGGTGAGAACATACATGCACAGATGAAAACAGGAACAAACACATAGCCCTGGTAGTATATACAGTAATGTCCTGGTAGTGCTATGTGAATCTCAGAGGCATGCAGACAACTGATACCTGTGTGTTTCCTGCAGGATGAGCTGGACTCAGTGGACACTTCAGTGGTCATCAGCTCCTGCTCTTTGGCTGAGGCCCGACACCTCTTGGACCATTTCCTGAAGGCCTCCATTGACAAGGTAGCTAGGACCTGGAATCACCCGGGAGCTGCAGTTCATTTCAATTCATTGTAGTCCTGGTTCATCGCTCACCAAATGTTTTCGTAAACATTGCCAACTTGAAAATGGTCCCTTCAAAAAGTTCCTATATGTTTTCTGATATTATTAGAAAAAAATACATCAATAAAATGCACTTTCAAGGAGAGTCTGCCATTGGTAGGGGATGTAGTGTCTGTAGTTGGTGTATGCCTCCCCTCTGCTGGCCATCTCAGGAACTGCTAGAACAGATAATTTGATGTACTGTGTTATTGTAATCCAGTAGACAACACTATCTAAAATATTGAGATTGTGTACAAACCATTTTAGTGTGTTATTTGATTATATTGAGACAAAATGACATTCTGTCTGTGTGTCTGTGTGTCTGTCTGTCTGTCTGTCTGTCTGTCTGTCTGTCTGTCTGTGTGTGTCCCTCTGTGTGTGTCTGTCTATCTCTCTGTCTGTCTGCGTGTCTGTCTGTCTGCGTGTCTGTCTGTCTGCGTGTCTGTCTGTCTGCGTGTCTGTCTGTCTGCATGTCTCTCTGTGTGTGTAGGGTTTACAGGTGGCTCAGAAAGAGTCTCAGATCCGTCTATTGGAGGGCCAGTTGAGACAGACTGATATGATTGGCTCGGCCCACAACCACATCATCCTGGATGCGCTGAGAGAGAAGGCCGAATGTATCCCTGAGCTGCAGGCACTCATTAATAACGTACAGCAGGGTGAGTAAACAGACACACATTCACACACACGTATACACGTTTAGACGTGGACTCATTGTCTCTGGTGTGTCTGTGTCCTTGTCCACAGAGAATGGTTACGCCAGCACTGATGAGGAGCCATCAGAATTTAGCCAGGCCTCTGATGGCAGGTAAGACACCCGGGTGAATCTGAAACCAACTCATATCCCCTACACACTTGCTTTGAGTAACCTTGATGGTGATGTGTTGCTGAAAATATTCTGAGTGGCTGAGGGTTTAAAACACATCATCTTTTGGACACATTTGTGAGTTGAATGATGCAAGTCATGTTCCACATTTAAATATTTTTTGTTAACAATTGAACTTGTAGGGAATATTTATTTTGTGTCTATACGTTTTGTGTGAAGCTTGAAATCAGACATAAACAAATGCAGGTGTCATATTTTCAGGCACGCTTATCCATTCGTTAGTGTGAAATTGCTCAAGCTCCAACATAACCTGGTGCCCTATGAGGTTCCACTCTGCCAACAACATTCTATAGAAAAGCAAAGACTCACTCATCACTTGCAGTTTCCCTACTGCATCTCATTTCCAGAAGTCTGTCTTTTCCTTTTTCTAGCTGCGTTGTTGTGAAACCAGTGTTTGAATTCTATTGAGCATTTATGACTGCCAGTTTCTTTCTCTCAATCATCTTCTTGACTCATTTAACATTATATGCCTAAGGATGTATTAAAACACAACATAATGTTTAATAAAAAATGTATGGGATAATTCAGTTATGCAATTTTCTTTGATGAAACATTGTTTTGTGGAAGAAGACAACCCTGATTACTTGATCATTGCCAGTAGCATTATATGACAAACTGTTGTGGCGGAGGAAGGCAAAAGAATAGCAAGATATTTGATAACCATATTTGTCAGGTAAATAACTTCTGTGACAGATTTGAGCAGTTGGACCAACGCTTGAGCACAAGCAGACTTCAGTCCAGAGGCTTTTTCTAGGATCACGATATATTCCGGGCTTAGCCCCGCCCACCCCCACCCACCCCCGCCCCCCGGAACAGAATGTACAGGGATTTGAATCCACTTTACAAGCTAGCGGCCTACACGTCTACATTGTTATAATGCATGATGGGAATTATAGATGAATAGATCAGGGGATATGTTTTTATTTGTGGGGGGTCCATTTGAAGTCGGGCTCTTCATAAAAGATCCGGAGCTTTAGCCCCAGACGCCCAGGTCTAACGACGCCACTGCTTCAGCCATGGACTCGACTTGTGAACTGTGCCTCCTGAAGGTGGCGCTGACTTGGACTCAACTCTGACTTAGTAGTCCTGACCAATGTTTTAGTGACTTAACTGTATCACTGATTATACGATTTGTAGTAGTTGACCCATTTTTCTTTAACGGCATATCAAGCCTGGGATTTGAAAGCTTTTTCAGACCTCAAACACGTTACATGGCCTAGGATGTTCCAGATGTCTAAGCCTGCTTCAGCAAAAACTCTCATCTCATCTATCTTCCACCACTTTCCTGTCCAATAAAGCATTGAATGACAGAAAATCAAAAAAAAGTTATATATTGCTATTTTTATTGTCCTGAATTTCCTGAAACTGCGCCCTGTCCTCATTGTGCTTACATAACAATCTCTCTTATAATCTCTCTCCCCCGCTCTCTCCAGTGTATCTCAGATGAAGTCTTCTGCTAGTCAGGATGACTTCAAGCTAAAGGTTCAGGTAAGTGAACATATGTTTTGATGATTTCAGGGGAATTACCGAGTCTGACGTAGCATCATGGATTTATTTATTTGCTTCAAGGTAGACTGGTTTTGTTGAAATCAGACAGCTGTAGTAGCCTGAGTGGCCAGGAGGTGGCAGAATATGCACATGAGTTATTTGGTCCATGACAGCCTCTACAGAACCCTCTGACTATGATGAAATTCATCTAGTCCAAATGGGAGCAAGTCCGCTTCACTCACTTGGTTAATTTACAGAATTAAATGTGACCGACGTATGTCATTAGACTGAACTGACAGAAAGTTGAATACTTGCAGTGAATGGAACCGACTTGCCATTGCTTCCAGCGTGTCATTCTTACAGATGTGTAGTAATGGCAAAAGCATTGATTCTGGAGACTTGCAGGCAATTTCACCTTGACAAGTATATAGTCATCTAAACTCGACAAGGTAAAATCTAGAGCGGAAGGCAAAGCTTTAAAAACCTCATTCATGAGAATCTAAATAGACCTTTCGATTGGGGCCTCCGTTGGGGATTGCCCCGGGTTACGCGAGTTTAGTCGATTAGTCGTGTTCACTCAGACTAATCTTCCTACTCCTTCTACTCCCAACCTCCCAGACGGAGCCTCGTCTCTCGGCCCAGATGAAGGCTGTATCGGCCGAGTACCTGGGCCCCATGTTAGACCCGTCCTCCAAGAATATCACCAAGTCCCTGGCCTCTCTGACGGACATCCAGGAGAATGGTGCTGGCGTCGGTCGCCTCAGCCTAACCCTCCCCATCTTCAGGGACAGAGTTTCCAGGACCATCAGCCTGCCTGTCCGAGGACACACCTTGTGAGTCCTTGGCTCTGGAGCTCTTTCCATACTGGAGAGTAACAATATGGTGGATGATGGCTTCTGAACTGTCTCGTGTCAGACATCTAGGGAATAAATTGTATGCATGACATTTGTGTGTTCGTTCCCAATTGCCTGTATTAATGGCAGCTGGATATGACTAGGAACTGAAGTGTTGCATGCTGGAACTGAGCCGCTACTAATGCTTTACACCTCTCTGCCTATTTCACTGTCCTTCGATCACTCTCTGTACATCTCACTCAATTGCTCTCTCTATCTTTATTTATTGCTATGTCATCCTCTCTATGTATTCATCTGTCTTCGCGTGTGTCCTCAGTCCCAGGCAGTCTCGTGGGGGAGACACCTCTCCTCTAACTCGGAGGAAGTCGTATGACCGGGGCCAGTCTTACAGGTAGATAAACCCCCTCCCCTTCAATCACTAATCAACACATTGAATCTTCCCTTTCCACTTTTTCCTGCACTGTTTTTTCCCCCTATTAACACTAGAAAGGCCAAGTAACTTTGACTTAATTTCACTTTTTTTATGCTAAGCCCTTTATTTGAAGAGATAAGCTCTATTTCATCATGTCACTTTTTTCATGTATATCCAAGGTTTCACACAACCATGCGGCCACAGGTAGCCTCCAGGGGGAAAGTAATAGAAACTCAGTTGTTTAATTGGAAATGGAATGTATTTTATGGAGCCAAATTGAGCTCAAATGTATTGACTTTAAAAAAGAAAAATGTAACTGAAATATTTCATATTATAGAAACAAGACACCAGGCAAGCCTAGTTCAGCTGGCCCACAAGAGAAATTGTTGCCCCCTCGAGATTCAAACCCAGGTCTCCCACATGGAAGGCAGTGTCGTTAACCACTACACCACAAAGTAGTACATTTGACGGGTGTCAGCACAGCCACTTGTGTCTACCCTGAACAAATCCTCTTTTGTCCCTGGCTGTTTTAACAGCTAAGTGGCCATTTGTGAATGATATTGGTACAGTTAAACAGACTAACGTTTCTTACTAAATTTAACTCCACCACAAATAGCATCTATGAACTGTATGGCGTTTGTCACTGGCCGTTTTAACAGCGTATTAGCCAGTAATAGGCTTTACCAGTATCCACTATCTTACTGGAGTAGTCATAAAGTATTGACTTTGGAACTTGACAATTGCTAGCGAATCTGCTAAAGCTATTTCATTTCATGGCATAAGAACGCATTTTTTTCTTTTATGGTATAACAACGTGTTTTTTCTTTCATTCATGAATGACATTGATACAATAACTACCAATTAAGGTGAGGATAACTAACTTTTTCATCAAGTGAAAAGACAAGAGAATTGTGGAATCTACCAGATATAGTTGCAGTACAAAGTTTTATTGCGGCCCACAATTACAATTAATAATTGTCTTGGCTTTCGATAGACTTATGTTTTCCACAGGAGAGGCGTTGTGTTTAACCACTACACCACGGCATTACACGTTTCAGCAGCAGCTAAACACAATTGAGCATTGTGTTAAACTGACTAATGTTTCTTATTAAGTTTACCAACACCATAACATCTATTAACTGTAAGGATTTTGCCACTGGCTGTTTTAACAGCTTATTAGCCAGTAATAGGCTTACTAGCATTTACTATCTTCCTAGGAATATTCATAAGACTTGAGCAATTGCTAGTGAGACTGAAGATGAACTTTTCCATGCCAGTAACAGTCGTAATATAAACGTATACAGTTTTAATTAAGGCTTACTATTACGTAACTACTGTATTTGGTACCCAGCATGTATTTGTGTATTTTGACCCAGAACGCATGCACTGAAGCGTACTTAAATAATCCACCAGAAACAGTCACAATATCAGTGTATACTGTTTTATTTCAAGCTTACTATAATGTAGATACTGAAGGTTTTAGCTAGCAAAGTTTTCATCTATTCAGAATAATTCATAATGCATACTTCACTTTGCCTGTGATGAGATAAAAATGCAGGATCTATAGTTTACAGGTCTGCTTCTATAACCACTACACTGTTTAACAAGGGATACTCGGTCAGTCAGTCACTCAGTCAGTAAGAGACATTCGCTCTTCTTGGCTGGCTCCACTTACGCTGTCCGGCAAAAATATATTCTAATGTGGTAATGTATGCTAAAATCATGAAATGGATTTTCGTGTCCAATCTTAAAATGTCTTTGTTCAAACACATTTCTTCACATTTACTTCTGTTTGTGATTACAATTTCTTTCTGCCTTTGTGCAAGTCATCTTTTCTCAAGACCAAATTTTGAGCCTCTATTGGTGTGTAGGCGGGGCTTTATTTGGGCATTGAATTCTCAATTTTAGCCTTTTCAATTACATTCCCAATGCAACATGTGGATAGAAGTTTAAGAATAGTATAAGCTAGGCTAAATGTGTACATTTAAACAGAATAATAAACTATAATCCTCAGGTTGCACCGACGTCACAGACACAGACACATGAAATCATCAGCAGGATCTGTTAATAAATGTGAATTATAGGTGAAAACTGACTTCTTTGTCAAGTGAAAAGACGAGGGAATCATGTAGCCAGTGAAGTGTTTATCCTGAACAAATCCTAATATCGGAACTGTTTTATTTTAGGTTTCCTATTACGTAGCTACTGAACGTTATAGCCAGCGAAGTTTCTGTTTGTCCTGAACATATCCTCAGGCATGAGTCGAACGTGGGACCTGTTGTTCCATAGCCCGCCTCTCCAACCCCTAATCTATTTAAAATACATTTGAAATTGTAATCACAAAAAGAAGCAAACGTGAAAAAGATGTGTTTGAACAAAGATATTTTAAGACTGGACTCGAAAATCAATTTCATGATTTTAGCATACATTACCACATTTGAATCTATATTTTTCATGCAATTGAAGCTTAATTTGGCTCCATAGGATTTTTGTCACCTAATAATATCAAAGACTTTACTAAACACAACCAAATATTTTAAGTGACCATGTCATATATGCATTACATTAATTTGACTTCTTGAATGTTAGAATAACTCATCCATCTGGGCAGGAAGGTGGTCCAAAATGGCCTGGCCTTGCTAGTTTTTAATAATGAGAAGTGTGTTGTCACCCTTAAAATACACATGACCAGTCACTCAGTCAACCTCTTCAATGTGTGACAGAAAAACGTAACACTTGGAAAACAAGCAGTTTCATCATTTCCCACATTTCTCCATCCGCCCCCCCCTTTCCTGGCACCCCCTTCCTTCTCCCCATTGCTCTCTCGCAGAATTGCTGATGGGTATACCCCCCCCTCCTCCCCCCCCCTCAGAACCCGGAACGACCGCAATGTCTTCTCAAGGCTCACCAGCAACCAGAGCCAAGGCTCCGCACTGGACAAGTAAGAACCCCGCGCACACAGTCACCTTCAGATGCCTCCGAAGCTCTTAGTTCATTCCACCGTCCATTTTCCCACCAGTTTGCTTTAGTTTGTCTTTTTTTTCCTCATCCAACTGGTTGTAGGTCCTGATCCTGTGGCTGATTGCTAACATTTACTTTGGCCAACACTTACAGCAGCTCGCTGCAGTCGAGAGTCTAGACACTGTCATATGCCATGTGTTCTTTTATAGTGGTCAAGTAGACCGATAGAAATTGGAAGAATGAGGCAGGGCCTACTCTTTCAGGGAACATAATATTGCTGAAAAAGAGAGGAAAATAGAGGATGTTTTTCAAATATATTCGCTAATAGCAGTTTCGAGGGCTTTCAATACCCGCTGACAAATGGGTTGTAGGCCGGATACAAAATTGTTGAGACTATTGTGAGAAAATGAATGCAACAAGAGAGAGCTTTGAACATGGTGATAGAGTTCCACCAGAGTCTCGTTCAATGCTCTGCCAATGAAAATGGCGGCATTTAATTGTCATCCTCTTTAATTCCTGTGTGTAGTTTGTAATCTTTATTCATCCTGCTTGGTTGTGAGGTTTATTGATTCTGCTTGGTTGTGGGGATTATTGATCCCCTAATTAATGTACAAAGTGTTATTGTGTGTGTGTGTTTGTGTGTGTGTGTGTTCGCGTTCGCGCATCCGTGTGCTTGCAGGTGTAAATATACTGAGGTGGTCTATGGCTGCCACAGGCAGTGTGGATTGTCATTATCTAAACAATGCGTAGGTGAATGAACATAGAGGAACTCATTCTTCACATGGTCTTTGTCAGCATGTAGACATTTTGTTTGGATCTAGTTGAGGGTGCTCGATGGTTAAATGGATAGTAACGTACTTTCTCATGACACATTTTATTTTAGAATTGTTTTTCATTGAATGGTGTAGCAGGGACTACTTGGTTTGAAGTTTGCTGGGACTGGGGTCAGGCCCAGAACAGGATGTGATATATAGAAGGAGAAATAACATGAAAGTTGGGTTTATCATACATGGTTTACTGAACATTTGGTCTTTTCAGGTTTATCTTCTCAGGTTTAGTGAAAGCTGGTTTTGTCTCATGGTTTAGAGTCATTTCAGTGTTTTACAGGGGTTTATGATGTTTGTTTTGGGATAAATTGACCTCCCTCTGTGTGGTATAATGTATCTGTGTGGTGGGTTATTTAATTTTTTGGGTGTTGGAGTTTTCAAGAGTTAGATATTTCAATGAATTGTATGTGAAACACATGTATTTTGTTAAACAAATTATTTCATTTGTTTTTTCTCACTGGAAATCAATGTGTTCTGGGAAATGTTACTGCTTTGAATTGAAGACTCAGACTGCTAATCTGTTGAAACATATGCTACAGTCCTCCCACCACTAAAACAATGTCCTCTATGGGGTCCGTACAAAAAATCCAGCACCTTTTGTAGCTTCTCCAAAAACAGTTCTGTTCTACAGCTGCTCAACAAGGTTAACTGTGGAAAATTACAAATTGCATGTTTACAAACCAATTCATCTGTAAGCTGCGTAAATATCCCTGTAAACCATGAGGAGTATTATAAAGCTGATATTACGGTGGAATTTATCTAGGTTATATAATGTTATCTTCCTACAGCTTTGCTCCCTACAGACATCCTGTATTTACAACTGACATTGACATTGTTTGCACGGAAACAGTCCTATAAAGTGAGCAATAAAATCTCCGTAGGGTGCATCCAAGTAGCACACTATCCCCTTGATAGTGCACAACTTTTGACCAGGACCCTGTCAGTCATGTATTGTGCAATTTGGAACATTACATATTTCCAATGCTGTCTTTATAACAGGGGTTTGCCTCACAGATTTGTCAGTGTTCTCCCTACTCACAACCCAGAATAAGAACTACGTCGGAGCAGATCTTTCCCATAGAGACAGCGAAATAACAGTGTAGGGTGATTCTTTGGCGACCTTTAGTCTTGTTGACAACCCTGTCGTTTAATTGACTGCCTTCTTTCTGTAGATGAGCCAATCTTCTCTCCATGCCTTGCCCCTTCCTCTTCCTTTAATTCCTGGTTATTGGTAAACCCTACCCCTAATCTCAGTAACCCCTCTTCTACTTGTTCTTCTCTTTTATAACTTTCTATATGGCTTTTTTTTTTCCAGACCCCTAAACCCCACCCTCTTCTGCAATCTTGTCACATACTGAAACAGGCCAACCCCTTTCCCCCAAACCTAACCCTAACCTGCATCTAAACCATTCCAATAGGCCACTAGTCTTATTCCTCTAGCGGTAGAGCTTAACTTGATGTCTTTTGCTCCTAACCTCCTCTCCTCTTCTCCTAACATTTGTACCCCCACCCTTCTCCTCTCCTGCTCCTGTTTTGTCTTCAGGTCGGATGACAGCGACTCCTCTCTCTCCGAGGTGCTCAGGTAGACATAATCTGTCCGTCTCTGTCATTCTGTCTCTTCTCTCACCTGATTCGTCCCCCCTTCTCTTTTCCGGGGTGGGAGGAGTCAATGTGGGAGCATGCTTTAACCTCATTGTCTCACCCTCACCCTTGTCCAGTCTTCTTTCACCTGTGGGGGTTGTGTGTTTGCCATGCCCCCCTGCCCCTGTCTGAGTGAACCTTTTCTGGAGAGCTTGGATGAAATAATACCCATTTCTGGGGTGAAAACTGTTCCATTTATTGAAGCTCAGACAGCTGAAAACAGGGATTCTGAAATGATAGCACCTATAAAGGACTGACGCCACTGAAAGAGACTTCAGTTGTTCATACAACCATTTGAACATTTGTCTCTCCCATCCTGTAACCATTGACTTACATTTCTGCATTGACAATCACTGTTTTCATAACCATTCTAGAAAGTTCAGAATTACGCATTGCTTCTTTGAAATTGCCCTAAAGCGGTTGGCTATACGAACATGAATAATTGAAGCCTTATGGAGTTGCCATGTGGACAGGGCCGGTGCTTGGTCAACATCACCAGAGAAGCCAAGCCAGGGAAAAGACTTATTGCAGCCTGTGTTGTGATAAGAGCGTTGTTTGCTCAATGAGCCGTGATTGATAGCCTATGCAGTAGCCAAATGTTTGTGCCATCAAAACCAGAGGACAAATCTGTTAGTTGAAGCCCATTAACATATGATATTAATTTGTGTTCACTACATGCATCACATTAATTCATTCATCTTTAATTGACTGCTATAGAATTATATAGGCCTACTAATAAAAAAAAACATAGTTACATATGTTCAGAGTAGCCTATGAATTTCATGCACCATTTCAACTTAAACATTTTAAAATAATCCAGTGAGTCTTTTCCACAGTCCACAGTGGTATCAGCTAAAGATAACTACCTAAACCTGTGTGTTCCAATAACGCTGCCGAAATGCTCCTTTTCGACATGTCCCCCAATCTTAAATGCCCTGAATGTCATACAACAGACAGGCTTCTAGTTTTCGTTGTCAGATGTGAGGCTAATGTTACACTCCTAAATCGTGAACCCCAACCTTGACGTCTGCTAGCTTGACTAACGTCCTTTCATGGCAACAATGAGCCAGCTGATTAATGTTTGTACAGAGTTAAACTGTCATCCTTTCAGATCGCTTGTGAATTGATGAAAAATACAGAAAACAGAGTGCACGATCAGCAGATAAATTGTTAATATGCTGCGATCCCTTGGCTTCCATAAATACACGCCGATGTATGTTTGAGTGGTTATTGCAGTGCCCTGATTTGTCTTGGGACCACCCCGAGCAACATCATTATTTTAACCTGTGAGTTTTCATATCAGAAACAAGACAGGCAGGTGAGCGACAAAGAGAGTGGAACGGGAGACCTCAAGGCTGTACTTAGAGAAAGAGAGAATTCACATCGACAACCAGCTCTCTCTTTCTAGCACATTCTGTTTCTCCAACTTTGTGATAATCTAATAGAGGTAGATATAATCAAGATAAACCGTGCAGATCCATCCCACCTCTAGCTGTGCTGATCATCTTACAGACATGACAGGCTTATTACATCTCCAGCTTTCGTCAGATTCATACATAGACAACTGAATTATCGTAGACGGCTCTCCCTGATCTCATTATATAGGTGGCCAGGTTTCAACATTCATTACCCCAAAAACAGTCATAAACTTTTGCACCGCATTACTACGCATTTACATTATTTCATGGGCAGGACCAAATATGATAACTTTAAGGCTTCTTTTTAAAGAGCAATGTTTTTAACTGCTTGCTTAAAAGCCCCCAGTTGTTGTAATCGCAACGCCGGAGAATGTAATTGGCCGTCTGAACAGTGGGACTAGAGACACATTTTAAGAGCTGATTGGCTAACTCTCCTTCTTCTCCACAACAAGCCGTGTCGCAACTAAAGTCCCTTATGCGCCCCTCTTCTGGATTGTAACAGAGTGTAATCCTTCCCCATTTACACACACTCACCCACCTTTCCCAGAAGCCTCTACGTCTGTCTGAACACTGAAATGGGATTGGCTTCTAGAGCCAGGACACCAAAGAGCTTGCTCTGGATTTGCCGAGATGTTGCATGTGGATGTGATATCACATGTTGGCGTGGTTTTTGTTTAGCTCACTCCCGGCCAGTTGTACCACCGCTGTTCACTGTCATTGTTCAAATGAGCTGCGCCGAGTTTTCTGTGGAACCGCGGTTGTGTCATTTTGGTTGGTTTTGTGGTTTGATTCTTTTGGCTCCGCTGTGGCTGGACGTGCATGTTGCTTGTATTCCTCTCAGCTCTTTGTTCTCCAGAATGTTCTGACTGGGTGGCTGAGGCAGCTCTCACAGACACAACACGCTGTTCACCTGGTTTGCCAACACAAAGCACGGCCCTCCTTGGGAGGAGGAAAATGACAAGTTTGTGTGTGCATGTGTCATTGTGCGCGCCTGTGTGTATGTTGGTGTGATGGGTCCAGGGAGACAGATCTGTCCCAAATTTACTTAAAATCACTGGTTCCTTTAAGACCACACATTCCTGTCCCCTCATCTCTGTCCCTCTCTCTGTGTACTCTCTCGGTCTCTCCCATTCCTCTCTCTCGTCCTGTCATCCAGTGATTCCAGTGTCAGCGCAATAGGAAACACACTGGAGACCAATTTTCCATCTATCTCTCCGGCTCGCTCGGCCCGCTCCCCACTGAGCGCTCTGGGACGCACGTCCTGCCCGCAAGAAGGGAGGCATGAGAGTGGGAGCGAAATAGAGAGGGACGAGAAAGAGAGAATGAGAAGGAGAAGGAGAAAGAGAGGGACAAAGAGAGAGAAAAAGGGAGGGATTATCAAAGACTTGCCCAGAGAGTTAGAAAGAGAGGGATAGAAGATTAGAGAGGAGAGCCTCGTTATTTTCTGAGGGGAGAGAGGTTGTTTCCACTGCCAGCCTGGAGATGGATGGTTTTAGAGAAGTCTCTAATTGGTCTCCTGAAAAACAAAGAGATGAAGGGAAAACAGGATGGAGGAAGAGGTGGGGGAAGAAGTGGATGGAGAGGGATGAAGGAAGAGGATGGACAGAGAGATTTAGGGAGAGGTTTCCATATGTTTATCTCCTGCAGGGGGCATTACAGAGCTGTACTTCTTTAAACCTTGTGTGTGTGTGTGTGTGTGTGTGTGTGTGTGTGTGTGTGTGTGTGTGTGTGTGTGTGTGTGTGTGTGTGTGTGTGTCAGTGAGGTGTGAATACTTTGTTTTCATCCATGGGGGGATGCATTAGTGTGTGAAGTTTGTTTTCGATGGTTTGTGTTGGGGTTAGTGTTTTGCGTGTTTGTCTGGATGTTTGAGTGTCTGTCAACGTGTGTCAAATGGTGTCTGCGTTCTCTTCAGGGGTGTTATCACTCCCACTGGGGTGGTCAAGGGCGGGCGAACAGCGCCCCTTCAGTGTTCTGCAGTAGCTGAAGGACATTCCAAACCAGTCCTTTGTGTGGACGCCACAGACGAACTGCTCTTCACTGGATCCAAAGGTACAACCAAGTGTTTGAATCTTAAATCCCGTATATACAGTGCCATACACAAGTATTTAGACTCCCACACTTTCTCCACATTTGTTTTCATATAGATTGACTTAATATTTTTTTATATATCCTTGCACACAATAATCCATAACGACGGAGCTAAAAGGTTTTAGGAATGTGTGCCCATTTTTTGAAAATACAATTCTTTAGTATGTAATTTAAACTAGTATTCTGACATTCTGAGCTCAGATGAAACCTGTGTAATTGGAACATCTGTTACATGTCTCTAGAACTTGACTGGAGACCACCTGTGGCAAATTCAATTAATTGTACATGATATAGAAAGGCACACAGCTGTCTGTATAAGGTCCCACACTTCACAGTGCATGTCAAAGAAAATAACAAGCCTTGAAGTACAAGGAACTCTTTTTCGATTTCTGAGATGTTTGTTGAATTGTGCTGAGGCACAGATCTGGGAAAGAAAACCTTGAAAGTATCCAGGAGCGCAGTGGGTTCCATCATTGTGAAACAGAGCCCTTTTCCTAATTCTGTCAGGCGACATGTTGTATGGTTTTACTCAGGAGTAGTCTCCCTCTAGCCACTCTAACATGAAGGCCTGATTGATGGAACAATGCAGAGATGGTTGCTTTTCTGTCAGATTCTCCCATCTCTGCCGAGAATCTCTGAAGCTCTGTCAGAGTGGCCATTGGGTTCACCTCACTGACCAAGGTCCTTCAAGTCCTCCTTAATTTGGATGTATGGCCAGTTCTAGGCAGAGTTTTGATTGTTTCAAACATCTCCCATTTCGTAATGCCTGCTCTGCTCCTGGTAACTTTCAATGCATTGGATTTTTTTTAATAACTTTCAGCAGATCTATCTCTTAACACAATATTTGTTTATATAGAGTTCCTTGGACTTCATTGCCTGGCTTTTGCTCTGAAATCCTTTGCTATGTGTGGAACCTTATACAGACAAGTGTGTGCCTTTCCAAATCATGTGCAATCTATTAATTTTGCCAAAGGTGGATTCCATTCAAGTTGTAAATTCAAGCTGTACATCTCAAGGATGATGATCAAAGGACACATGATGTATCTGAGTTCAATTTACAGTGTTATGTCTGAATACTTTCTAAAGGCACTGTATGTTGAATGAAAACCAAGCAGTGTAGCTGTGGGGTGGCCATTATGTTCTCTGAATCAAGAATTGAGCCTTTCAGGACATGTTGCATTGTCTGTGTTTTTGATTCCTCTGCTTTCAGATCGGACGTGTAAAATATGGAACCTGGTGACAGGGCAGGAGATTGTCACTCTGAAAGGGCACCCCAACAACGTGGTCTCTATTAAATACTGTTCCTCCTCCTGCTTGGTGTTCTCAGTCTCCACGTCGTACATAAAGGTCTGGGACATACGGGACTCTGCCAAGTGTGTCCGCACACTCACGTGAGTGGCCGTTTCTCTCCACCAATTACTGTTGACCTTTCCCACAATCACGGACCAGTCAGTGCAATTCTTTAAAATATATACAATACCTGTGAAAAGTTTGGACAAACCTGCTCATTCAAGGATCTTTCTATGGTTTTATAATTTTCCACAACAGATCAAAATACATTTCATTTAGTAGGTTCTTCAAAGTAACCAGCCTGTCTTCTGATGTGTCCAAATGTGAGACTAAATGCTGTGTCTTGGTTAGACGGAGAGTGGCTAAACGGATAATCTCTGCATGTGTGGTTCCCACAATGAAGCATGTTCCCACACTGTTGCCAATTTACTTAATTAAAGGCACACTCAACCAGCATGGCTACCCCAACATTCTGCATCTATAAATAATTATTATGCAGCTGTACAGTGTGCTGCATCAGATGCCCGGGCCTCCACAATCACCTGTCCTCGACCCAATTTGACAGTTGAGATGGTTTGGGATAAGCTGATCTGCAGAGTGAACGAAAAGCCCACAAGTGCTCAGTATATGTGGAAACTCTTTCAAGATTGTTGGAAAATTATTCCAAGTGACTACCTCATGAAGCTAGTTGAGAGAATGCTAAGAGTGTGAATGCCAAGAGTGAAGTTGCCATCAAGGCAATGGGTGGCTACTGAAGAATATTATTTGTAAATGTATATACTGCTTTGGAAAGAATTGAGAGACCACTCCTAATTTTTCTTAAATCAGCATTTTTACATGTATGGCAGCCATTCCATTCCAGTGTCTTTTAAATTCCAACACTGGCACACCTCATTTTACTTAATGAGGTACTGATTTGGTGATTACCTGAACCAAAAAGTATAAAAAACACTGCTGTGGTCATCACTATCCTCTTGCAATAGGACCAGCTGGATGGCAAAAACAGTGCAAGGAGAACATAGAATTTTATTTGAATAAAAAATAAATATTCAGAATGACAACTCATTTGAATGTCACTCAACAACCGTAGGATGACATCAAGTGACCTACAAAAAGAACGGCAAACAGCAGCTGGGGTGAAGTGCACGGCGAGGACTGTTAGAAACAGGCTCCTAGGGGCGGGGCTGAAGTTGAGAAAAGCCCTTCATCAATGAGAAGCAAAGAAGAGCCAGGCTGAAGTTTGCAAAAGTCCCTAAGGATTGGACCGTAGACGAATGGAATAAGGTCATCTCTGATGAGTCCAATTTTCAGCTTTCCCTAACACCTGGTCATCTAATAGTTAGACGGAGACCTGGAGAGGCTTACAAGCCAGAGTGTCTTGCACCCACTGTGAAATATGGTGGAAGATCGGTGAGTATCAGGGGATGCTTCAGCAAGGCGGGAATCAGGCAGATTTTTCTTTGAAAATGGCCCATGAATCAAGCCAAGTACAAGGTTATCCTGGAAGAACACCTGCTTCCTTCTCCTCTGACAATGTTTCCCAACTCTGAGAATTGGTTTTTCCAACAGGACAATGCTCCATGCCACACAGCCAGGTCAATGAAGGTATAAATGGAGGACCATCAGATCAAGACCCTGTCATGGCCAGCCCTATTTCCAGACCTGAACCCCATTGATAACCTCTAGAATTTGATCAAGACGAAGATACATTCTCACAAGCCATCAAACAAAGTCGAGCTACCTGAATTTCTGTGCCTGGAGTGGCATAAGGTCACGCATCAGCAATGACTGGTGGAGAGCATGCCAAGACGCATGAAAGCTGTAATAAAAAAATCAGGGTTATTCCACCAAAAATGTATTCCTGGACTCCTAATTAGTTTTTTGTTGTTGAAAAATGTATATGAATATGTTTTCTTTGTATGCATTATTTGAGGTCTGAAAACAATGCTACTGTTTTTCTACAAATACATTCTCAAAATTACATTTTCTTTTTTGTAATTTAGGAGTAATGTTGTCAGTAAATTATAAAAAGAAAATAAAATTTTCATTTTACTAAAACACATACCTATTAATAGTAAAACCAGAGAAACTGGATTTAATATCCACAATGTATCCACTCTCTCTGTTCTGATGACTTACAGTAAAAATAAAGGAATAACCTTGAATGAGTAGCCGTGTCCTAACCTTTTCCGGGGATATATATATATATAAAATCTTTTAATTTTTTTCAGACAAACCGTCACCTAAACGACACCCACTAAACATATTTTCATGTGGTTCTCTTTCTTCCCAGGTCTTCAGGCCAGGTGATTTCGGGTGACGCGTGTGCCGGCACCACCACCCGTACTATCACGGTGGCGCAAGGCGAATACCAGATCAACCAGATAGCCCTGAACCCCTCCGGCTCTGTCCTGTATGCTGCGGCTGGCAACACGGTGCGCACCTGGGACCTGAACAGGTGACTGAAATACTCCCGCGTTGAGCATTTCACCCCATGCTGTACGGTGTTGTTCTGCTCGTGACGTTGATTTAGCTTTGTATGTAAAAAATTCGCCTCTCCATCTGTCCCTCACTCCTTCAATCTCTCTCCTTGCCTCCTCTCTCTTTTCTCCCTACCTGCTTCTCCTCTCGCTCTCGCCGTCTTACTAGGATGACTGCGCTGGGGAAGCTGACCGGTCATATAGGTTCAGTGATGTGTCTAACTGTTGGTCAGTCTCTCCTGGGAAAAGACCGTGTCATCACTGGCTCCAAGGATCACTATGTAAAGGTACTAAATGTTTTTACACAGAACCGACATGAGCAATGTCCTACTTGGTCAATGGGACGATGACTGTGGCCTGATATTGAAACCAACAGTTCCGGGACAAAGATTTTACCCCCCAGGGGAAAACTTGACAGTGGTAGTGTCATGTTTTCTGACTGTCCTCCTGTTTTCTTCTAAGGCTTTCGATGTGGCAGAGGGCACACTGGGTAATGTTGGCCCTGCCCACAACTTTGAGCCTCCTCATTACGACGGCATCGAGTGTCTGGCCATTCAGGGGGACGTGCTGTTCAGCGCGTCGAGAGACAACGGCATCAAGAAGTGGGACCTGGAGAACCAAGAACTCACACAGGTGGAGACACACACACACACAGACAGTTGAGCCGGTAAAATTGTACCGATTTAAATCCCAAGCCAACAATTTCAAAATAAATCATTTGCTGACATTCCGCATGTCAACCTAACTGTTTCTGTACGTTGCCCTGGAAATAAGTGTCTGCAACATGACTAATGTTTAAAGATATGAAGGGAGAGATTGTGGGAGAAGGGAAAGTGAGAGAGCGGAAGAAGGAGAAGAAGGGGGTGTGATTGTCACTGCAATGTGGCAGCTGAAAAGGGCAGAGATAATTGAAGGTCAATAAGACTGCTGACATTATTGGATACATAGAAGAAACCGCTAAAGTGCAACGTATCGATTCATTGTTAGTTATTTCCTGTATGTTCCTGATTTTTTTTAAAGATATTGTTTTGTTATTTCTATAATTTGACAGGAAAGTATAGAATGAGTAGAATATTAGCTGAACAATCTGTGGGCCGGATTTCAACCCACGCTTCAGTGTGTAGAAGGCAACGGCTTAGACTGGTGGACCAAGACCACCAATTTCATTCATTTTCGTCCTTTATTGCACATGGAGAAACTTTTCAGCTGTCACACCACAATTCATTTCCACTCTGTAATACCATGAATCTCAGATATTTAAGAGAATAATTGTATTTTGTGACCCATTAATACTGGTATTGTTTTCTGAAGAAATGAACTAGCCATGGAGTGATTGGAGTCATTCTTTTGGTTACAGGTAGACTATATAGCTGTTATCTAGCCATCTACAGTAATCTTGGTACAAGAGCACACTTTAGCTCTGTTAATAAAGGTTCTGTTGTCCACTTATTTCATCAAAAATGTAATGGCTGAAGTAAAAGTTGCCACATAGAAAACTGCAGATCAAAAGCAGCCAGGGGCAACAACATTCATCCCTTCTAATTGCGTGCCAGCTGAACTTGGCTCGCCTGGGTCCTTTTTGTGGTTTTTGGTCACAAATGTCAATTATGTCGTAGTTATTGCAAAACCATAGTTAGTAGTTCCCAATACTCATAAAAAATGATAAAACAAATGTAATAAGGCTGTAGCTTTAGTAAGAGGGGGGAATTCTTTTTTAAGCAGCTGCCTAATTAAGTAGGCAGCTACTTAATTAGTTGGGAATGCATAACAGCAGCACCAGCTTGCAATGAAGGAGTGGTATGCGTGAAGTGCTAGGCTTATTCTGAATATATAAACCTTTGACTGTATGCTTTCTTCTAGTCTAACTCCATTCAAATCATAAGGAAAGTAGCAAGCTAACCTGTGATGCTGTAGGCTGTCCCCATGTCAACTTTGAGTTCCACTTATTAGCCAGTTTTCGTCTAACAACTTGTCGCATGAGGATCTACAATAGCGTTTTTTTGATTGGTTTGATGACATGTGATCAGACGACCTCAAGAGCAAAAAGCCAACTGCCAAACTGTGTGAAAAGCAAGAGCAGCGTCATCAGCAGCACAATGTAGAAAATTGTATTTTGAATTAATACAATTATAGGTTCTAAAAAATATATTTATATATATTTTGCCTTTTAACCCAATGTTTTTTTTACACATTGGCAGTTTAAACATTAACAGCTAAAAGTCTTTTGTCCATCTACAGCATACGTGTAAGCTTTACCCAGTTTAGACGTAAAGAATCACAGACATTGATAGACAGTCTAAATGGGAACAACATACAAGGATATTATATATAATTAAACTTACCTAACCCCAATCCACAGCAAATCCCAAACGCCCATAAGGATTGGGTATGTGCGCTGGCCTACGTTCCGGGTCGACCAATGCTGCTGAGTGCCTGTCGAGGGGGCATGCTCAAGGTGTGGAACGTTGAAAACTTCACCCCTCTAGGAGAGGTCAGGGGTCATGAGAGCCCCATCAATGCCATCTGCACAAACTCCCGACACATTTTCACCGCGTCCAGGTAAAATATTTTGTGATTTTGTTGCTGTCATGAAACATAACTTCCCCATGTCGACAATATTTGCAGCCGATTTTACCATACCATACACTTTTACCGTTTATAGTTTTTGGCTTGTATAGTGCAGTAAAAACAGAAACCATTTTGTAGATCGCTGGAGCTCTTAATGCTTCCATTGAAATATACCTACATCCAGTAGTCTGCCTGCTAAAATGACATTTTTAGACATGACTCATTAGATGTTCAAAAAAGTGTACAGTGGTGTTCACAACAGTGACTGGTGCTTGAGGAATTTGTGACTTTTAGCTACCTGTATGGAGGATGCCTGCTCAGTTAATGCATGCTGCCCTGTATTCACATTTTCTTCAGACATTTGGCCGATTTCATGTCCGAGTGACTTGCATTACAAAAAAAGAATATCCCACTTGTGACACGAACCCACAACCCTGTCTTTGCTTGCTCTATGTTCTACAAAGCTACACGGTGCTAAACAGGTATCATGACTTGCTTGGAATGCTTCCGAAACACGCTGAAACACTTCCTGTTGCGGTGAGAGGGTGTGCATGGCGCTGCTGTCTTTGACCCCCAACAGTTTTTGTCTTTCTGATACATTCTTCTTCAAGCTATCTGACACCAAGCTATCTGACTATTCCTTTAACTACTAACCTGCTATAATGTTTACTCTTATCCCTTCCCTCTTTTTTGTCCTTTCTTCTCTCATTTTTCTTTTACCGTCCTTATGTTTTCACTCTTCTCTTCTGTTCCCCCTGCCCTTCTCTTCTGTCATTATTCTTCTTTTACTGCCCTTATGTTTTCCTCTCTTCTCCTCTGTTCCCCCTCTCATTCTCTTCTCATCTTTCAATCCCCCTCCTCTCCTGACGTTCCTCAGTGACTGCAGGGTGAAGTTGTGGAGTTATGTCCCTGGTCTGACCCCCTGTCTACCTCGACGTGTTTTGGCCATCAAGGGTCGCGCCACCAGCCTCCCTTGAGCCTTTCTTCCGACTTGCAACCCCTGCCTCTGCTCTTCTCCGGTACTCCCACTCATCCGCTTTCTTCATTTTCTTTTTGCTTGTTCTCAGCCTCCTCTACCCCTCCTCTCCTCCTCACTCCGGAGCGTGCTAAATCTCTATCTATCTCACCCCCCTCCCTTCTATAACTCACTTGGCTCTTTTATCTTCTATCTCTTTCTTTTGTGTCTTGTCATTCTGCTAAAGCTCGATCTCCGCTGCTTTCCGACAGAGTACACTCTTTCTTTTATCCCCCCTTCATCCTGCTATTCTGATCTCTCTCAAGACATTTCTCCTTTCGTCTCTCACAGCTCTCAGTCTTTGGGTTTTCACAACAAACTTTCTCAACTTCTCCTCCCCACCTCCTTTAAGTGAAGCTCCTGCAGTTACTCTGTTGTTGGGGAATGAGTCAAGAAGAGACTCTGCAGTAGGTATCCTCACAGGGATGATAGTTGAGTGCCTAAGTCATTACGGTGCTGAGTGTAGAACAGGGTTCATTTTACCGTACTCACCTTCAGTTTCCTCAACATGTACCCCACCCACGTCACACAAACGCCAACTCCTTCCACTATTAACTGGGTCCTACCTACACTGACTCCACACACACACACACACACACACACACACAAAAACACACGCAAACATCATCCAGGTTAATTATCCTAGACTTTCTATAATACTCCAGCTACCGGCATGATGTTAGGAAGGAGTTGGGGTGAGGAGATATTGGAGTTATTGCCTTTGGGAGTTATTGCCTTTAATTTCGACGAACGCAAAACCAGATACACCCAAACACACACACGCACAAACACACACACCATCTTAAACGCGACAGCCGTTAGGAGCTGGCTTCTCGGCAGGTTGTGAATTGAGGGAAGATTAAGAGCAAATTGGCAGCTCAGCTGGGAGTTTCTTAACAGCTGAGAAGAGAAGTTGATTCACTTGTTAACTTCCTAATGCAATTATAGTATTTTATAAACTTCACCCAGAGCTCTTTTGATCAGAGAGGCAGTTGGGAGTCCGGGGGGGTATAGGGGAAAGAGGGACATGGCGGGTAAGTGACTGAGAGGGAGGAGAAAAGGGAGGATGAGAGATGTTTAAGAAAGGCTGAGATCGAGAAAGAAAAGGAGAGATTTCCAAGTGCCTTGATCCATATGAAGCCATTTACTGTAATGTTTATTTAGAATTTCTTATTGCTTTTATTTCTTATTTTTCAATTGCTTTGGAAATGTGAAAAAATATTTTCCATGCCAGTAAAGAAATGTACAGTGTACTGAATTAAAATAAATTGTATTTGGCTGACACAGACATACACAGGGACATGCTGACACAGAGAGAGACTAACATGAAGACAGACACAGACTGTCTTAAAGACAGACAGGCTGACAGAAAGAGACAGACTCACAGAAAGACAGGCAGATAAAACAGACAAATATCTACATGCTAATACAAACATGTATGTATTGAATTGAACTATAATGTAATTGACAGACATGCACAGGGACAGACTGACACAGTCTGATACAGAAACCAAAACATACTGACAGAGACATACAGAAACAGACTGGCCCAGAGAAAGTCTGATACAGGGACGGACCAACACAGAGATATAATCAGACTGACAGAAAGATTGACCGACTGACGCAGCAACAGACATACACGGTCAAACTGACAAAAAGAGATGGACACATTGTCTGGCTGACACAGAGACAGACTGACACAGAGACAGACTGACACAGAGACAGACTGACACAGAGACAGACTGACACAGAGACAGACTGACACAGAGACAGACTGACACAGAGACAGGAATACAGGTGGATGCAGGGACAGACACAGACTGATTGACCGTCTGACAGAATGTGGCTGACAGAGAGACAGATTTGCACTGAACAACTGAAGAAGAAATACAGACACAACAGAGATAAAAAAAGAATGACAGAGACATACAAAGACAGACTGACATAGTGACAGACTGACTGACACAATGACAGGCCAACTGACACAGACAGACTGACAGAGACACAGAGACCGACTGACACAGCAACAGACTGGCACAGACATACTGACAGAGACACAGAGACCGACTGACACAGCAACAGACTGACACAGACTGACTGACAGGCTGACGCAGAAACAGGCCGACTGACACAGACTGACTGACAGAGGCAGACTGACAGATCCACTGAACGAGGAAGACTGACACCAACTGACTTACAGACAGTCAGACTGACACAGATAGAGAGGCAAAAACTTGTGATGTTTTCTGTATCTAAGGGGCGTTTATGTGTCACAGACAAGGACTTTTGATGTCTATTTTGGACCTGATTCCTTTGTGCTCCATAATTGGTAAAGGGGTAGGGTGTTTGTGTGTGTGTGTTTGCACGGGTGTGCGGGCTTGCATGTGTGTGTCGGTTTTGATGTCTTGTCTCTCTGGTGTTTTGTTGGAGTCACAATGGAACTGTTTGAAGATGCCGCAATTGAGTCACTGTTCTTTTCTTTCTTTTTTCTCTCTGCCTCTGTTATTCTTCCCTTTGTACCTCCTTTCTTTTTCTCTCATTTTTTCTGTCCTTCCGCTCCCTGCTTTCTCTGCTTCCTCCCCCCATCTTCTCTCACTCTCTCTGTCTGTCTCTTTCCATCTCTTTTTCTGTCTCGGTCTCTCTCCCTGCCGCCCCCTCTCATAATTAAATACAAGTTGCACTATTCCCATGATATGACAACATACATATTACCAAGGCCTACTTAGAAAATAATTATTTATTTATAACTTAATGTAATGATAAATATTGTCAATAGGGCAATTAGATGAACAAATATCAAGGGAAGAAAAAATATAATTGAGTAATAACACTGGCCCATGCAGGTTGGTTGTCCTATCAGACATTGTCCCTCATCTTGTGGCAGGCAGCAATGAAGTGAACTGCCAATCCACAGCTCTTTGTGTCCTACCCCAAGAGGGCGGATTGCCTCTTCTCATCAGTGAGATCTTTGAAGCCTTGAATAATGGTCTCAAATTAAATTACAGTCTGTATTTTATAATTTTGACATTTTGTCTCTGACTCTCTCACTCTTCCTTTCTTGCCCTTCTTTCTCTCATGCACTTATCATATTCTACCTTTCTTTCTTTCTGTCTCTTTCTCTCTCTCCAGTGATACTACAGTAAAGATCTGGTCAACCAGAGTGGGAAGGAAGAGGTGACAGTTGGGAACGCCAGCCTGACATCACCATCGGCAGCCATCCTTGATGAGGGGCTTCCTGATCTTTGACCTCAAATCAATCAGGTGTGATGTGGCCACATACAAGGTTTCTGTCACTGGGACAGCCAAAGCGTGAATGACGTTTACTTTTCTTGGAAATACCAGTTTGGGAGCACCTGTATATTTTGTAGCTGACAGGCAAAATGGAGACTCCAGAGAAACTTTGCCTTTTTCTTGTTTCTACTGCCAATTCAACTGTAAGTGCCATTTAGGTTTGATGGGATTTGGATGAGTTGTAACCTTTCAACTCGGGACAAAATGCAGAACGTCCTTGGGACGTCCGTGGACAACCGGATGCAGACTAAATCATCTCATTTTCCATGTATTATTTTGTCAATGAAGGACTCCTGGAAGAGAACAAAGCCACAGAGAACACTGTTTCTGAGACTGAGTTGTTTCTATAGCACTGTTTGGGATTTTCTACCAGAGATGAAGAAAACATGACACAGGGTGTAAATCTGTGGTTCTCTACTGTGCACAGGTTTGGAATGTGTCGTGTGCACAAACTATTTAAGAAACATCTGAATTTGAATTTAAACAGGTCGGAATTCCAGGTCGGAATCGTGTATAAATGATAATGAACACAGACATTAACTTAACTGAACTGATCAGAAAATGATTTTCAATCACATTATTTTCAGTACAGAGTTTTTAGCAGTACTGATTTGCAGATTGTGTGCTCTCAAACGAGACTGCTTGTTAACACGCAATATGGAATTATTGACAAAGCCGGGAGCTTTTTTCCCCTACTTGAATAATACTTATTTCCTGCCAATACAGCATACACTTTATTTCTTCTGTTCCATTTTGGCCCAACACAAGTCACAAAGCGGGAGACATGGTTGTTACAGACTTAGTTTGGATCCCAAGGCAAAACCAGTCGAGGACCAGCGTTGTAAAGAATAAACCACCCGATTGCTTGCTGATAGTTTATTTTAACCCTTCTTAAATCTCTGTTGTTCATATGAGGATGGGTTCTTCTACAGCCTGTACCTCGGCTGCTGAGTCTACACTGAGAGCCTTTAACTCTAATACCACCACAGTGCTTGTGGAACACACAGACACACACACACACTTACACACACACACACACACACACAGTGTCCTATCATTTTGCTGGAAGTGCTTACACCAGCATGAATTTGTTAATACGCACACGCGCACACACATCAGCTCCCTAACCCCAAGCGTGCAGCAGTATTTCCACAGCGGCCAGAGTTCCAGATCATTATCTCCCCTATCTTTATGTAGAGTCTGTCTGTGTCCTAGCTGGTGCACTGCTCCCTACAATGTAGTCTACTTTTGATCAGAGCCCCGCGGCACAAAGTGCCCAGCTTTTGACCGAAGCCCATTGGGAATTGGCGTGTCATTTGGGCCTCCCTTTCCCTCTCCGAGACTCTGAACACTTCAATAAGCACAGCCCTGTCTCAACCTCTCCTCCGCTCTTCCCCCCGTGAGGCAGATATGCCATGTGGACTCCACTCTGAGCTTATTAGCCATAGCAGCCACCCTGAAACCTGAGACCTGGGCTTCAAATGACTGTTTTGAAATCTTTCAAACACTCCCGAGCCACTCCAAACTACCACGGAAGCCGGGCACGCCCAGTCAAGCAGAGTAATGTATTTGAAACAATGTCAAAAACAGTATTGGAAGTCAGGTGTGAATGTGGCTGATAACAGTGACGGCAGACAACCATAAAGTGCTGGCTGTCCATGAGGCATCGGCGGGAGGAATGGTTATGCTAGCCAGGCTAATTGGCTGCCGGCTACCAGGTTGTGAGAAGATATGCAATATGGGAATACTCTGGAACTAGGTCAGGATAGGGAAGAGATTTTATAGGGGCACGTCCCAAATGAAACCTATTTCCTATGGGCCCTGAACAAAAGTAGTGCACTATGTAGCGAATAAGATGCTATTTAGTTTAAAACTTTATAAGACCCTCATTTCTGCTGTTCAGATCTGGCGTGCCCTATCTCGCAAGCTGGTGTGTGTGTGTGTGTTTTAGGTCTAACTATACTCATGGGGACCAAATGTCCCAATAAGTATAGTAAAACCAGAAGAAATTTGACCTTTTGCCAGTCCCCATGAGGCAAAAGTCAATTTCTGGCTCAGGGTTTAGGTTTAGGGTCAAACTTACAATACAGTTTTGTGTTAGAATTGGGGTTTCTTTAAGGTCCAGGCATTGTAAGTTTAGTTAAGGGTTAAGGTTAGGCATTACACCTAGGTAAAGTTTAGGCATAAATGTTACTTTATTGAGGTTAAGGTTAGGGTTAGGTTAAGGTTAGGGTTAGGATTAGGGTAAGGGTTAGGGTTAGGTTTAGGGTTAGGATTAGGGCAAGGGAACATGCAATTAAAATGTTCTGGTCCTCATGAGGTTAGCTGTACAAACGTGTGTGTGTGTGTGTGTGTGTGCGTGCGTGCGTGCGTGCGTGCGTGTAGGTGTGCGTGTGCGTGTGCGGGTTAGTGCATGCGGAGGCGATCCTTGGCTTTTTAGGTAATTCATCTTGCCTTTACTTCAGCTCTGAGAAGTACTGTCTGTGATGTGAAATGAAACATATTTATCTTCTACACTACCCACGCATGCAAACACACATTCACACGTGCGTACACACTCCTATGGCGTATCACCTTCTTCAAGTATCAGTTATCAGAAAATCTTCCTCCATTCCGTGTATTCATTCTCCTGTTCTGTCACTTTAAGAACGGATGATTTTAATCAATTCCAGTGGATTATGTCACAAATGTAACTGTATGGTTCTAAAGAAACTGTGAAATTCCACCCTCCCAGAGGAGACAGCTATTTTTAGATATGTGATCCACTGAGCTACACAGTAACTAACATTATTTCTTTTCCTGTGACTATATCTGTTTGTTACTGAGTGCACTTTATCTGGTAAATACTTATGTGTACCTGTGTACTGTAGGCAGATGAAATGGCCACATCTGAGGAAAGGATTGGGGATCCAATATAGCAAAGGAAAATCATCCCGAATGAAATCTCCTGCAATGGGAACCTCAAATGTTTTTCTTCTCCAAGATTTAAAGAGCTGCCTTTGAAGACTGACTGAATCGATTTTGTTTTCTCTTACCAGACATTTTGATGCTGCTAACTTGATGTGAATAGCTTGATAAAAATGAACATATAAAGTTGGATAATTCAATCATGTTATTCCTAGCTTAGGGTTAGGTTTGAGTTGAAGGTACAAAATGTGGATTCTATATTCCCCAAATCCCGTCCTTGAGTATGTAGCCCATAACATTTACCAAAGGCCTTGTGTTTTAAGCCATTTATAAGTGAAAGGTACAATCGATGTTCCTTTGTTATCTAAATATGTATGTAATCCTGTAGCATTTTGCGACTTCTGTAGTAACCTGGAACTATAAAGCCTTTTTTTATCCCCCCTCCCTTTATATCCATATTTATGTTTTCCCCATTTTGGTAATCCTCCTTAAAAGGCCCAGGCTAAATGTAAAAGAGGTGGAACGTCCTCCCCAGAGCGATGCCAATCACCTATAACTAGCTAACCATGCGGTGCTCTACTCTACTGACAGAACAGTTTTCAGCATTTCTACTCCTTTGCCCAGGGTGTTTCCCAGTAGCTGTTAGGGGAAGCTTTCTGGTCCTTAAGGTGCTTTAAAAGTGCCCCTGCTTATAGACTTGGCTGTCCAACAGAGCTGCATGATCATAGTGGTAGTGAAGAAGCTTTACAGCTGTGGGCGGCTCCAACGGAATGCTCTATTTGACAGCAAAAGGGGTCAAAATGTTCCATGAAGCTGGAGAATGTCAGGACACTAGTGTCCGCGCTACTGACTTTACTCCTCGTTGCGCATATTTAACTGTCTGAATCCCAACCTGTGCTTAACCTTTAACCTTTCGCCTCTCAAATATGACCCAGTGATCCTCTCAGCACAAGATAGACTCCATGTGTCAGCTACGTGCCTCTGCTTATAGGCCACACTGCCTTACAGCGTGTGAAGAAGTGGAACATGTAGACAGGACACACACATAAGGAAAATGAGTGTCCTATCTTTATGTTCTATTTCTCCGGCATCACAGAAGCTGTGAGCATTTTTAGCCACTCTCCCAGCGGCCTGGTCAGAAAGAGGAAATCTTGCAGAACATCCACATAAAAATATGTGTTGAAATATATCTGAATGTCTGTTTGGGAATTAGGGGCTCTAACCATTTGCCTTCCGGTTTATCTGAGACGTTCTGAGCGTTTAACATCACTGATTATTTCCCAGGCTGCGGTGATGTGCGCTTGGAGCATTTAGATCTGATCAAACGCTGACCAAGCTGTTATCTAGGCCCTGTTAAACGCTGACCGAGCTGTTATCTAGACCCTGTTAAACGCTGACCGAGCTGATGTAATACGAATGAAGTGACTGTTTAGAAGTGCACACAAAGTTCATATGGCTTTCTATTGCCAGATCCGTTGCTCTGTGTTTATGCTTTACTGGCAGCCGAACTGAGCACAGACGCTATCTGTGAAACAAGATCAAACTCTACGAAGGGTCAAAGGTCATAAACAGGTGCCTTTCTTTTGTACAGGCTCCTCCCTCTAATGACTTCTGTAAATGTTTGTACAGATGATACTGCTTTTCTTTTCTTACAATGTGCATGTGACCAAATACCATGTAAAATACCGTGACATGTAAATACTGTAAGTACAATTTATTTAAAGATGAGTCAATAAATCGTCAATGGATAAAATGAAATATTTCTGGGTTGTTTTTTGTAAAGTGAACTTTAATTAAATTCATGACCTGTTTGTGGAAGCAGAGCAGCAGATTTGTTACCTGGGTGGATGGGATCGCTCCTTCTCCATCACTGCTAAGATCTAACAAACAACTAGGGTCTCTAATCACGATAGATGGCTCCCCTTCTCCTTCTGTTTACCAAACAACTTTTACAAACGCCAACGCCTAACTTCTTATTTCCTTGGAGAGAGAGAGAGGGTGGGAAGGAGGGTGAGAATGCAAGAAAAAAGGAGATAGAAAATCAAAACAAAAAAGAAGAGGCTTGCGTATGGAAGAGCAGTTTATCAAGTTTTCAAAAGGGAAAACCGTCATTACCCAGGGGGTAAAAATGCTTACTCGTGTGTTATCTCTTCTGTCCCCTCCATCTCCCCGTCAACTCTCCTTTTCTCCCCTCTTCTCTCTTTCCCTCCCACCTAATCTCACCTTAGTGGCAGCAGCAGTGGCATTACTCTGGTGGTTCTTGATTTCCTGTGCAGATTGTGATCATTAAAGTGTTTGGATAGAGCATGTTGAGGGTTCTCAACAGGAGGTTCTGTCGCAGTGATGTACGGCAGCCATTACTGCCTGAGAGTAGTAGGTACCAACTATGTAATGTTTTAGATTCCCCACACACACAAAGACACATGCACAAACTCTTAAACAGACACACACACACACACACACACAGTCAAGCACACACACACTAGCATACTCATACAACACCCTGTCTCGCTTTTTTATGGACGGCTAATGACATTTTCATTGATTTTTATTATTGCTCTCTGCGGGGTCTGGTTCCATTTGTTGATCTGTCAGTCTCTTTTTGCTGTGTTTTCCCTTTTTGTAACTTTGTTAGCACAAATATTTCTTATTCAGTTTCCACATCAAGTTCAGCATTGCCAGGCTTAGTATTTGCCAAATAAATGTATCTAATTACATAGTTTGAATACAAGAGCCAGAGTTTCCCTAGAACTGATTGATTAATGGACTGTAGTAGATTTATGGCACATTAACCATCATTAGTTGATAGTATATATATACTTAGAATACTTAGAATATATATATTTATTTTCATATGGTTTATTCTGAGTAGAAATCAACGAAATCCAGATGAAGTGGGGACAAAGTAGTGAAGAGTGTTACCAGGTTTTGAACCCTGGTCCCCAGTGGGGAGTCGTGTATGCAGATGGACCCAGGAGTCTCCAGGTCATGGTACGACACACATGCAGAACACACGCCAAACCAAATTAAATCCCACTTACAAGGCCAATAAGGGCTTGAGTGATAGAATCCTGGATCAGCCTTAACCATACTGATTCCTCCACTTTTCATTGCTGAATGGAAACTATCATACAGCTATGTGATAGCTCCACAGCTTGGGCCCTTGACTTCTATTCAACATGAGTTTGCCTGTGATTGTTGAATTTTA
This sequence comes from Esox niger, assembly GCA_016801105.1. Taxonomy (NCBI): domain Eukaryota; kingdom Metazoa; phylum Chordata; class Actinopteri; order Esociformes; family Esocidae; genus Esox; species Esox niger. The sequence goes on along the minus strand of JACXGJ010000553.1, from coordinate 59,143 downwards.
AACACAGCCACATCCCCAGTTATTAAAGGGTGTGCACACTTATGCAACCAGGTTCTTGTAAGGTTTATTTTTTTCCCCTTTCGAAGATTTCAGTTTGTTTTTCAATTGAATTGTTCACATTATTGGTCACATTAAAAGTGGAAAAATGATTTATCTTTGTCTCATTCTTTTACATTACAAAAACCTGGCATTTTAACAGGGGTGTGTAGATTTTTATATCCACTATAGCTGGAAATGGCTGATTTTCAATTAAATATCTACATAGATGTAACAGAGACCCATAATTAGCAGCAATCGGTCCTGTGTTCCAATTGCATGTTGTTTGCAATTCCAAGTTTATCATTTTAAATTGCTTCTTGATCATTATTCACAAAAAGGTTTTCTGTTATCATTGCAGAAATATGTTGCGCTGATTAAAGAAGCAATAAAACTTTCCTTCTGTAAACTTGTTCAGTATCTTCATCAACAGCTATTGTGGGTTTGATTACAGTCTCAAAATGTCCCAAAACAAAATAACTTCAGGAAACTTATCAGTTTATTTTTGTTTTGAAAAATGAGGACAATTCCAATTCCAAGTGAGAAATTGCCAAGCAGTATCTCATACTCTAACCAGGATAAAAATAGTGGGAGGCCCCAGTGCACAACTGAGATAGAGGACACATACATTAGTGTCTAGTTTGAGAAACAGACACCTCGCAGGTCCTCATCTAGCAGATTCATTAAATAATACCCGGAAAACACCCGTCTCAACGTCAACAGGGAAGAAGCAGAGGTCTTCCAGTGTCCAGAGTGATTTTTGTCCATCTTAATCTTTTCTTTTTATTGTCCAGTCTGAGGCGCCTATTTCTTTGCAACTCAGCTCTTGACAGTTTTTTTTCTGGACATTTTGAGGCTGTTAAAGAAACCACAATTTCTAATTCTGTAGACACTCAGGTTATCAAAAGAAGGCCATTTTCATTCCTTCTTTATCAGCACGAGGGTTTTCTAATGATTACAAATCCTTTTAAAATGATGAACTTGGTTTTACAAACACAACATTCCATCGGAACACAGGACTAATGGCTGCATATAATGGGCCTCTATACGCCTACAGTGGTGTGGAAAGTGTTTGCAGCCTACCTGATTTCTTATTTGTTTGCATGTATGTCGCATGTAAATGTGTCAGATCATCAAACAAATTCAAATTATAGTCAAAGTAAACACTAAATGCCGTTATAAAAACAAAATCCCAACCCACATGGCCCTGTGTGAAAAAGTGATTGGCCCCTACAACCTAATTACTGGTTGTGCCACCCTTTGCAGCAACAACCACAATCAAGCGTTTTCAATAACTTGCAATTAGTCATTTACAGCACTGTGGAGGAATTTTGGCCCACTCATCCTTGCAGAATTGTTGTAATTCAGCCATATTCGAGGGTTTTCGAGCATGAACTGCCTTTTTAAGGTCATGTCACAGCATATCAATGGGATTCAGGTCAGGACATTGACAAGGCCACTCCAAAGTCTTCATTTTGTTTTTCTTCAGCCATTCAGAGGTGGACTTGCTGGTGCGTTGTGGATCATTGTCCTGCTGCAGAACCCAAGTTCGCTTCAGCTTGAGGTCATGAACAGATGGCCGAACATTCTCCTTCAGGATTTTTTGGTAGACAGCAGAATTCTTGGTTCCCTTTACCACAACAAGTCTTCCATGTCCTGAAGCAGCAAAACAGGCCCAGACCATCACACTACCACCACCATATTTTACTGTTGGTATGATGTTATTTTTCTGAAATGCTGTGTTACTTTTACACCAGATGTAAAGGGACACACACCTTCCAAAGAGTTACATTTTTGTCTCATCAGTCCACAGAGTATTTTCCCAAAGGTCTTGGGGATCATCAAGATGTTTTCTGGAAAACATTAGCTGAGCCTTAATGTTTTACAGTGGGGCAGAAAAGTATTTAATCAGCAACCAATTGTGCAAGTTCTCCCACTTAAAAAGATGAGAGAGGCCTATAATTTTCATCATAGGCACATTTCAACTATGAGAGACAAAATGAGAAAAGAAATCTAGAAAATCACATTGTAGGATTTTTTATGAATATATTGGTAAATTATGGTGGAAAATAAGTATTTGGTCAATAACAAAAGTTCATCTCAATACTTTGTTATATACCCTTTGTTGGCAATTACAGAGGTCAAATGTTTTCTGTAAGTCTTCACAAGGTTTTCACACACTGTTGCTGGTATTTTGGCCCATTCCTCCATGCAGATCTCCTCTAGAGCAGTGATGTTTTGGGGCTGTCGCTGGGCAACACGGACTTTCAACTCCCTTCAAAGATTTTCTATGGGGTTTAGATCTGGTGACTGGCTAGGCCACTCCAGGACCTTGAAATGCTTCTTACGAAGCCACTCCTTTGTTGCCCGGGCGGTGTGTTTGGGATCATTGTCATGCTGAAAGACCCAGCCACGTTTCATCTTCAATGCCCTTGCTGATGGAAGGAGGTTTTCACTCACAATCTCATGATACATGGCCCCATTCATTCTTTCCTTTACACGGATCAGTCGTCCTGGTCCCTTTGCAGCAAAACAGCCCCAAAGCATGTTGTTTCCACCCCCATGCTTCACAGTAGGTATGGTGTTCTTTGGATGCCGCTCAGCATTCTTTCTCCTCCAAACACAACGAGTTGAGTTTTTACCAAAACGTTTTTTTTGGTTTCATCTGACCTTATGACATTCTCCCAATCCTCTTCTTGATCATCCAAAAAGCTCTCTAGCAAACCTCAGATGGGCCTGGACATGTACTGACTTAAGCAGGGGGAAACGTCTGGCACTGCAGGATTTGAGTCCCTGGCGGCGTAGTGTGTTACTGCAGAACAACCGACTTCCAAACTTAGGAAACACTTTTGTACAGTATGGTTATACAATGATATTTGCTCCTCCCATTATGCTAATTTCTGGAGGGATCCTTCTCGAATCTTCCACCAACACTCTGTGATCTGCCCCATAACACACTGTTAGGAAAAATTAGTGGCGTGATGGTGACGTGATTTCTGCCATTCTCCCAAGATTTTCCCAAGAGAGTCAAGGACAAGACACAGGTCCTTCAGTCCTCAATATGAGATAAGAACAACCACTCAGGAGCAAGAGTACAGTTTATCACTCTCTCTTAAAAATTAAATGTGGAAAAATCTAAAACAATTAGACTGTTTGGGATATGAGCCCTGGTTAAATGTTTCATCAATTAACACCCAATTATTATACAAGTGATCACATGAGACATTCTGTCTACTCTTCATCAGGTTAATGTGAAATAACAACATTTTATGAAAATATCCCAACAATATTGACTCTCACTGTGGTTCGCTGTAGACCTAAAGCTTTAGAAATGGCTATATAACCTTTTCCAGACTGATGGATCTCAATGACTTTATTTCTCCTTTGTTCCTGAATTTCTTTGGATCGTGGCATGTCTGGCTTTTTTAGGATCTTTTGGTGTACTTCACTTTGTCAAGCATAAACTTTTTCAGCAATTTGAGCTACTGTACCTCATCTATTTGATCAGACCCCACGGGCCAGCCTTCGCTCCCCAGGTGCATCAATAGGCCTTGGCCGCCCATGACCCTGTTGCCGGTTCACCACCTTTCTTTCCATGGACCACTTTTGACAGGTACTGACCACTGCAGACTGAGAACAACCCACAAGGTGGCAGTTTTGGAGATGCTCTGACCCAGTCGTCTAGCCATCACAATTTGGCCCTTGTCAAAGTCACTCAGATCCATAAGCTTGCCCATTTCTCCTGCTTCTAACACATCAACTTTGAGGACAGAATATTCAATTGCTGCCTAATATATCCCAAATACTGAAAGGTGCCATGATAACGAGATTATCCGTGTTATTCACTTCACCGGTCCTTGGTCACAATGTTATGGCTGATCTGTGTGTCTGTTTGTATACATAGATATATAAATGCAGCTCTGGAAAGAATTATGAGACCTCTACTGCACCTTTTTCATTTCCGATAAGGTGGAAAAGGAAAGTTTTGAGTGAGGAACAGAAGCGTTCAATTTGCAGTGGTCTTTTAATTTTAACCCTTCTGTTCCTCACTGATAATTTCTTCACAATCGCCATGGTGACAACAAAGGGCTCCAGGGCGCGATCTCACATCTCTAGGGGTGTAGCAGCATCTTGGGCACCGTTCAAAGGGTTGACTGTGACCGATATCTGCTCAGCGGTATACTGGGCATCACTTCACACGGTTTTGAGATTTTATTGCCATAATGTCACAGTTACCAGCCTAGAGCATATTGTGCTGTCGGTGGTGCACGAGTGAATAGGTAGCCATCATGTCGCCCTAGGGCATGGACTGGCAACCAGCTGTATCATAAAAATTAAGTATTCAAAATAGTCTTAACCCCTCAGTTGTCTCTTGGATTTAGCAACATGCTCATGAGGTCACAGCTCCCTGCAAGAGGCTTGTCTGTATGTCTGATTGATAGATTTCAGTCAGCATATGGCATACATACCAATCCTGGTGTTGAAACAGGGCAACTTTGCTCTAGACATTTTGAGACTGGTCGGTCATTTTCCATTAAGATTTTTCTTGAACATCTCAATCTCAGGGTTGCATTCCATGGTTGTGTCATTTTTAAGGGGAAGCACACCAGGCTAGGTCACTTGGAACTTGGCTCTGGTTCTGGATGCACTCTCTTTGTCTTCTTTTAAACTGAAATCTCAATTCTCTCTGGAAGTGTTGCCCTTTTGTGCAGATAACTGTAGATGTATTCAGCCTGGGCCTTTTAGGGCAGTTGGATGGTTAGAGTAGTTCTCTGAGTGCCTTTCTCAGCTGATTTCCCCTGTCCAGCCCTCTTACTCCCCTGGCTGTTAGAGGTATGGGAACGGACGATAAACACTGATGGTCTAGGACACAGAGAGGGGGCAAAATGGATAGCGAGACAATGGGTTGAATAGGGAGTAAATCAGAGAGAGATGGGGGTGAGAGAGATATCAGTATAAATAAAAGATGGAGAGGTTTGAAAGGGTGAGATGGGGGTGGTGGGAGAGAGTGATGGAATGTAAGACGAGTGCTGGAGTGCCCTGAGATGAGACAGCCTATATGTGGTGGAGTGGAGGGATTTCATTAGACAGCAGTGGGGAACTGTGTGAGAGGCAGACGGAGAGAAAAGAATAAAGCACAATAAAAGACAGGAAGGCCGTTCCCCCTCTGTTACCGGGGAGAGATGGAGACTGAGCTGCATTTCCTATTATGGTACGACAGACATTGCGACCAAAAAGAAGCTTCCTTTACTAAGTCATTACCAAGAATTCAAAACTAGACATTATTTACTGGGTGAATATTCAACATGTCCAGCCTAGAAGTCTCCTGCCGCAGCCTGATGGACAGATGTATAAATATACCATGGCCCAGGGTGGTTGAGCGGTCTAAGCTGCTGCCTCTGATGAACATAATGCAGTAGTGCTTTGTAAAGTATGCTGCACTTTGCGTTTGACTCTGTCAATGAAGCATTTCATTAAAAAAAGATGAAGCTTTAAAAAAACAATTGACTGTTTACTGATTTGTTTCTTTTTTTCATACCAATCCAAGTAACATTTCACTCGTGGAGACCAGTTATTGCTTTTATTATTTTGGTATATACACCTTCATAACGTAAGTTACTGAACTTGCCAGGTTAAGAAGGTCTATTGAATTCAATTCAGAGAGGGAAGGAGTGAAAAACAGAGCGAATGCGATGACGATCTAAAGAGAAAGGAAGAGAGAATCCACATACATGGAGCTGAAAGACTGTAATTGATCATCAAATACACAATACGTATGCAGTACATGTAGGTTTATACAGACAACAAAGGCTGAGCACAAAACGGAACATCATGGGGTTTGGGCTTAATCCCTCTGGATCTTAAGGATCCCAGTTAGTTAACTGTTGAATTGAAGAGATCGAAAGGAAACTATATCTCAGTACTGTGAAGGCTGATTTTACCTTGGTAGTGTTAGACGTTATCTTCATGGTATCGTAAACACAAGGACTAGGTTCACATACATGCTTAGTTAAATAGGTCGATATGGGCTATGGATATATAAGTATTACAAATCAGATTATGTTCAAAACCTTAATAAGACCTTTTTAAAATTGCTGTATGAAAATGTACCAAACAAGAAGAAGCATGATTGACAGTGAAAACATCATAGACATGTTAAACCGTTAATTTTTTTTATTCATGCAGTTGGTTAACAAACGCTTAGAGGAGCCAAAGAGATATTCAAACCATACCATACTGAAAATAGATTTCATGATACAGCGTATCGATCACACTGTCTTTCTGCCTGCCTGCATGCCTGTTTGCCTGCCAACAACACCTTTAGCCCCCATCAAAGCTGGGGCAACCAACCAATCACGATGCTGTGTTAGTGTGGTAGCCACTCAATCGTTACCTGTCGTATTCTGCTAATAAATCCCTGACACTTCACTGACACACATCCCAGTAAATCAGGGGATGTAACCAACCCAGGAAGACCCATTGAGATGAGTTGAGGCTATCACTGAACTCATCCATGAACTAAGTAGCTCAGTTCTGGTGTTTAGTACTGAGATAATCCTGCAGGATCTGTGGCACTCAAGCAACAGGATTGATTACTTCAATGATCCAACTCAAGTTTGGAAGACTTCTAATTCGAAATTCTACACTTAGAATGAATAATATTACCCATCTGTCTCCTGTTGCTAGACTGCTATGAGGATTTTCTTCCATAATCCAACTAAAAAGAGTATCAAGGACACAAAAACTGGACACACCCCAAAACATTTTGTCTGGTGTGGGTCCACTCCGGTCTGGTTAGGTAAAGAGCCCTCACCTAACTCCACTGTGGGGTGGAGGTTCAATGAACAGACTGGGCTGTGGGTGGAGAGGGGTTACGTTTGCAGATTGGATTATCCCAGTCTACTTTAAAACTATAAAGTTGGGTCTTTGAGTGGGGCTTCTTGGTTTCTGCATGGTCTCTGACATGAATTCTTCCTTATTGTACATTAACAGTTCCATGATGAGAGCTTTGTTTTGTCTCCTTTTCTGCCCCCACATTTTCTGCGGCCATATCCTTCTTCCTTAGTTTGTCTTTTTCTTCTTCTCTTTTCCTTCTTTCTCTCGACTATTCTCCTCGCCTGTGACTGCTGTATTTCCTGTTTCCTTCCATGGAAGGAAGTTGTAGGACACCAGGGCTGTGATGAGATACATGAGCATGCCAGTATAGCGCCCTACCACCAGGCAGAGAGGCTGTGCCAGGACAAACAGACAGAAGACGTTGACGCTGGCACTCTCTGCCAGCTCCACCCGGTCCTCCTGACTGGCACGCAGCACACCGAAGAAGTAGATCAACGCCACCGCTGGGTAGAACGCCAACTCCTGCATGATGTTGTCCAAAATAGTAAGCTGCCTAGAGAGTAGATGTGCTATAACACTCCTGTTTTGAAAGACAGTCTTGAGCACACTGATATAAAAACACACAGGAGTAAATAAACAGACACCCGCAGGATATACAACAAAAACAAACTCCTCTTGGACCTCAGGAAGAGAAGCTGCTCCCTAGGCAGCGTCTACTGGGAATAAAAAAAAGAAGAAATTTCACCAGTGAACAGAAGGCCTCTTTGTGTTTTTTCTTTCAGACATCACGCACGTACATTTGCCTGTTATTCCTGCCGTCACAAATGCTCTCCTGCAGAGAAAGTCAGAGAGACTGCGTGATGTAAGGGCGTGTCCTGCGGAGAAGGACCTTTGATCATGTTGGATCAGTAAAACATTAGCCCTTCTAGTATCTGATGAGGGCGAGGCTTGTGTGTGTGTGTGTGTGTGTGTGTGTGTGCATGTGTGTCTGTTTCAAGTAAAATACTCCACCTTGGCTATTATGTGAAGGGGCAAGGCCTTGTGTTTCTAACAGCGCACTGCTGTGATAAGAACAGTCAGGATCAAAACACCTCACTGTAACTTACTCACCTTTAAGGCACCAATTTCAAGCATTAAACGGAAACTTCATGATTTTGCCAAAGAGGACCATTATCAATTTCCCTTTGTGATGTGAAGGATGTTGCTAACTAGCATTGAGGATTCCTAACTAGCGCAATAACTGGTCATACTTGGCATAATAAACACTGACTCTTGAGACTACCTCCTTCCTTAATAGTAGACACAGTTAGCATATAATCCTCAAGTTTATCGGACTCTAAAATACCGTTTTACACAGACATTCAGCAGACATGGTTATCCAGAGTGACTGCAAACACTTTCATATTTCTTGTTTACTGGTCCCCTTGAAAATCTACCAACTGAACTACATGTTACCTTTTCATCATTTACAAAATCCTGATGTATACCTTTATGGCATTATCATACAGTCTGTAATGCCCTTTAAAGGGAATCATGTAATTTATGATGCAGATTCTGGAAGAGTCCAAGTTATATACTTCAATCAATATGGACTATTCCCAGCTGAAAATGACTAAGCAACATTTAAATTAGTACCACAGTCTATTTACACTTTAAATAACAAGTGAAGGGAAAGGATTTGTATTGTAGAATGCTTGCAAAATCAATACTTTTTCTCATTTATGAGGCTTTAGCTGTATATTTTAATGATACAATACAGTTGTGAGAATGTTGTTACTGACCGTTTTGTCAATTAGATTCCTGACTAATCAAGAGAAATTCCCATCTGTTGTTGTTAGGGACGGCAATTGTCCTTGACGACAGCCCTGTGCAATTTTTTTTTCTAAATTGCTTCCAGAAAGCTGTATTTTTGGTAGCAATGACGCAGGCTAAGCAGAAATACAGTAATTAGGTGACTGAAACAACAGGAATCAGAGAGAGGAAGAAAAGCAACCGCGAATAACTGTTGGTGTTGGCAACTGTGTACACAAGGACCACCTGCTAATCTAGAGTATCTGGGAGCTCATTACCCGTGAGATGTTCACAAGTAGTTTACAAGATGACCTTCGAACCCACTCTAGGCCTCCCATGGCAAGGGATTGAAAAATGCTACGGTCAACGATATTCAAGTTATTTTCCGTGATAGCAAACGTGTCTTGCAACAACTTGACATGAAAATACCGACAAGTGCTTGATGTTCAAGGACAGGGTAAATATCAACAATGACCATCAACAGGAACAACATGGTGGTATGAATATCACCATGTAATATCACACCCCACAATCCTTACACAGTAGTGCTCAAAGACATGCAACCTGTCTAACCCTGCTGAACTGACTGGCCCATAATAAACTTTCAACCGTGTATACTGCCTAAACGATGCATTACGAACTCACTTAACACTCAGAAAGCCCCAACTCAGTAAATGCACCAGACAGACAAGTAGCTGATGGCAGGTGAGGTTCTTCACTAGTGTGATCAACAGTAAAATCCACAGTACAGTTCCAGTCCCCTCCTAAGACCAGACACCCTTCTTTGTCACACTGTCTTAAGGTACGCCCTGTACCTTCATTCGGGGCACTGTCATTCAAAAAATATAACAAAATGCCCATATCATTTGCCTTAAGCAATAAAACCTGACCCTAAACCAATTGTTGTAGATAAAACAGTCACCCCATAAGCCTGAGGAAAACAAAACAGCCACCCAAGCACTGAAATTAGTACCATGACTGTGTCGTGGTACCCTCCCACCACATACCCCAGTCAACCTCAAAAGTGTCATCACTGTGTGTTGCCTGTAGAAAAACATTATGCGTTTTCTGTTTAATTTCTTCTTATTCCCAAGTTCTCTTATTCTTAATTAATATTAAGACAACCAACCCAAAGCACCTCGACATAGAAAAAATTGAAAACACAAAAAAGCACACAGAGAAATCAGTGAAAAGACACCCTGTGAGGCATATTAATCATCATTGTTTTAATTTTCAATTAACCTTACCGTACCACATTTCCCAATTCCTTTAGCTGTCTTAACAGCGGTAACAAATTTCCTCCCCACGTAAATGCTTTTTCTACGCTCAGCTCATCTAACCCCACCATGTTCTGTAACATTACCTGCACACACATGCACTCACACTTGCAGTATGCTAAGAGAGAGAAAAAGAGGGACATGGAGGAAATAATTGATGTTATCTTTTCATATACAGTATTTGTTGAGATACCGGATTTGTGTATATCACTGGATAAGAGACAGAGATAGAAAAGTTTGGGTTGCCACTGTCAGCCGGCTGCCGAGACAAGCGTGAGCCAGTGTTCTGGTGTAAATTGATTTCCGGGAGACCCTTAGTAAAAACTGGTAGCACAGTGTTTTCCTACTAGAGAAGAGGAAAAAATCACTCTGCCTGACAGCGTCGCTTTACTCCCCTAGGGTGTGAGTGTGAGTAAATGAGTGTATTTCTGAGTGTATGTGTGTGTTAGCATAGATCTCACTGCTCCTGGTGGTATTCTATTTTTGCCCAGTAGGAGATAAACATCAATAGACTAAGTGAAAACTCATAAACATTAGGTTTATGTATTAAGTAAAGGGTTAGGTATACATTCTTAATGGTAAATGCAAGGGTCTGGGTTTGGGAAAGGCTTAAATCCTGTGTACTAAGAATAACATGAATCCTTGTGGTTTTGAATTTATAATCTTAGGATTCTAATTTAGAGGCTCAACCAAGTCTACACTACCTTGCAAGCCATAAGAGAATTTAAATGTTATGGCACTCACAACTGCCTCTAGTGGATAGTTTTCAAGCCATTCAGTGAACTCAGGACATTTAAACAGGGACACATTTGTAGTTTGTTGGCTCTATATTCCAGCAATTTCAGCTTTAAATTAAATGCATGGTCATCCACAGAGAAATGACAGCAGGTAAAATAGTCCCTAAGATTTTAGGATACCAATAACTTTATATTCAGCAGCTGGAATAATTGGCCAAGTAAAGTGTCAGCGTTTAAATGCAGTTGCAGTTCAATGTATAGAGTTTTTTCAAACAGAAATAAACATCTAATGTTCACGTCATCCGATAGTGAGTGAGTGAGTGTAATAAAAGGTATGGGGGATGTAGAGAGAGACTAATATACCAATATTGTGATCGAGGGTAACTTTTACACTTGGATAAACATTACAATCCTCGGTGGCCTCTAATTGCCAGCAGATTTACTTTGTTAATCGACTATCACGTATCATTTAGAATCACATTAGAAAGGCAGCACAAACAGCCTCGAAAAGCACAAGCTGTCCGTGGTGCTGAAACGACACGCATTTTTCAATGTAGCTCTAAACACTCTTCCCCACGGTCTTTCTCTTGTCTCTCACTCAATAAATTTATGGAAAGGAAATTCATCGATATCAAAAAGCAGATGTTTCGTATTCTGTTTTCCTTTAGGGGGGGATTTATAGAATGTAGGAGTTTAGTGTCCCCCTTATAATAAAGCTGCGTTGCTAAATTAAAGTCTGACAGAAATGATCCGCTTGTGTTATCTTCCACGCCAAGAAAAACGATGTTTATTCCACCCACATCTGTTTTCGTGTGTCTAAACGGATGTCCACAATACTTGGAACTGTGAGAGGAGCAAAAAGGAAACCAGCTGTAAAATACGTATCAAGCCAACACGCGTGCATGGGCTGGGCTGGGAACGTCCGCGTGGAATGACTTGAGGGAACGAGGGAGGGAGAGAGAGAGGAGGAAGGAAGGAGGAGTATTCATATGGAAACCGTTTTCTTCAGTCTCCGGTCTGCTCAAACTGCGCTCATCGGCCGCTGGAGTAGAGCTCCTCTTGAAGCGCACTATGTGCTTCCTGATTTCAGCGATGCCCGGAAAGCAGCTGTAGCTGGCGCGGTAGAGCGGCAGGTTACTTTCAGGGTCTTCCAAACCAAATCTGCACCATCTATGGCCAGTACGCCAAGTGCACTTCTTCATCTTCAAGGAAAGGGTTTTGGGGTCCGGTTTCCCTGAATCTCTCTCTCTCACTCCCCCTCACCCCTCTATCTCCATCTATCCCCCTCTCTCTCTCTCTCTCTCTCTGTCTGTCTCCCCCGATCGTATCACCGTGGCTGGCGTGTGATCTGAACTCCGACCTGTCTTCTCTAACCACCGGGAGGGGGAACACCACACTATCACCACCCAACACGCGCTCGACCCGGGCCAGGCTGTGCGAGTCACGGATCGGTCCCGAGCCGCCCCGCGCGCTCGCCCTCGCGCCCATGGAAGGAGACGTTATGGACAAGCTGGAGGACATGGCCTCGGTGTACGAGTTCGACCCGATCACAGGGAACATTCCCGCCACTAAAGTAGAGATCACGGTCTCCTGCAGGTGAGTTATTAACACGGTTGGACCGTGCAACTTTGTTCTTAATTTCCAAGATATTTAAAGCATCATTGTTTGAAAGTTGTGCTAACCGCAGTGGTCAATTGTGGGCGGATAGAAACATGTCCACTTGGACAAATATCCCACGGCTTTTCGTCTGTTGCGGAGTTTGACAGCGACTATAATAAACACAAATTCAATTTCAAATTTGACAACATTACGAAGCAGGTTTTCTTAACTGCTGTTCAGTTTTGAGCGTCCGCGCGTTATGAGGTATACAAAGGATAGGCTACATTAAATGGACAGGAGAGACGCAATGACTGTGGAGGGGTTTTGGGTGGGACTGCTATAACTGGTAGGCTACGACTGAATGAGAAGATTGGAAGCTGAAATATCCGTAACACAGAATTTGGATGCGCGTTTCTGAACTGCATTCCTGCTACGAAATTATTTATTTTGTTAACATGTGATTTTTGTCCAGGTCGTTTTCTAGTAGGTTATGTCTTTTTTGTAGTTTTCCCTGTGCGCAACAGTGTCAGTTTTAATCCATCCGCTCTCCAAAAACATTTCCTTTCTGAATGAATCTCTGTATAGGGTCTGTAGCATTAATAATGCGGTTGTTTTTCAAGCTCTAATGTTGCCTATACAGAGGATACTTTTACATCGATCCACCCGCAGTGTGCGGCTTGTGTGAATGTGGGTGTGGCAGGGAATATATGAGAATCCACTTGAGTACACTTTGCGGAGTGTGCTTGCAAGCCTATGGTATGTGCGTGTTTATTATTACAAGCTGAAATTCAAGTAAATATGGTCTATTCTGAAAGAATGACGAATCTGAACTAGATCTGTGTTCTGGAAACAACAATGTTTTCCTAATGCCTCAGGTCCTAAAACGCCTCCTTCCTTTCTGTGTTTTTCTGACATGCTCAAAGCAGTCTGTTGGAGATTTAAGCTGTTCATCACATTCATAGTATATTCTCCCCTCTCATCACTCCACTCTATGCCTGGCCTCCATCCCTCTCATTCTCAGTGGCTCTCTGTAGTGGCCTAACGAAAAACCTTCCTTTCCATCTTGATTCAAGTCCTGTCCAAGGACACAGGCATAGAGAGATAAAAACTATTTCTGACTCTGGGTGCCTTTGAGGGGCTATTCAAGTCAGAAGCTAAGTTTCCCTTAAAATACACACAGAGCCATGCACAAGCCACCCCTCTCTGTGATAGCTCACTGAGGGAGTTTGAGTGGGACTTAGCCCCAACAAGACCCTGCCGTTGCATTATTGAACACTGCCTGGTGGGAAAGTGAGTTGCACTGCTGAATCTTTTACTGCATCTTTCTGAGGTGTAATGTGCAGTGTACCCTGAAAATGGCACCAGCTTAGATAAAGTATAATGAATTGACTAATAAGTGTCCAAGTGTAAATGTCCAATTAAAGTAGGTATAAACATGTTTATGTCTCGTTTTGTATGTAGAGCATCGCACCACACCCCTCTGCCTGAATGCTTTTTTAACCGGTGACTGTAAAAATGGCAATGATTAGCCAAAACAGAAACATTTTTAAAAGTCATGTCCGTGGGTTTACTATGTTATGAAAACCATGATAGTTAGGTATGATTATGAGTCTATAAATTACCTATTAAACATTCAGCCCAAAAAGGGATTTTTTTTTATATTAACAAAATGAAGGGAAAGATACTGCCAAGTCTAGGACAAAGCTATATCCTCCACTGACAGTTTGCCTGGTTATACTCTTGGTATCCCTTTACTTTCCAACATATGGGACCATCCTCCTTGACAATGTTTCAACACATTGAGCTTTACAAAATGTACCAATTGTATAGCCCCATTTGTGAAATCCCCAGCTAGCTTCGGAAGTGAGCTTACAGCACGTTCGTAACTCCATTTAGACTTATCAAAAACCAGTTTTGCTGTAATTATATTGAGTGTCATTCAATCAGTATGGTTGAACAGATCCTATTCGTCTGAGCTTTCACTCCAGATTTATGTTAATGTTAGATTTTTGTCCAGAAATCTGTTACACACCACTAAAAATGGCCAAAAAGGGGCAACACTGATTACATTTGTTTAAGGAAAATGTATGCACTCACTATGGTAATGTGATCTGGATTGGAGCATTTTCTTGATTACTAAAATGTCATGCCTTAAGGGTCAAATATTTAGTCCAAAAGATGTCTAATGGTTGTCAGTATATCTTATTGAGATCAGACACTTCAATACAGAAAGAATCGCACTCATTTAATCAGTGTTTCTTAACACCTATAGATAACAAAGAATCACCCTCACACAAGGGCTTCTTAACACCTAAAGATTATAAAGACAAAAGCAAAGGAAAAACCCCTCCCAGGGACATTTGCAAGTGTTTGAATATGAGCAATTTGGACTAATCTAGGAAAATACTGATGTTTGATTCCAGTTCTCAGTATTTACTGGTACCTTTCTTCGGTTCATTATATTGTGAAGTCAGTTAATTCTTTGGAGAGAAGTGTATATTTGGTTTTATTTATTATCATTAAAAGTATCCTAGAAAGATGGGAATATAGCCAAACTTTTCTCTGTGTGTATGTGTTTGGATGTGGGCCAATATGTTTCTGTAGTCTGGGTGTCTTTGCTCATAATTTGTCCAGCATGATGTTGATGTTGCAAAATATTTTATATTTGAGTGGGATTTTCATTGCATCTGTGTCACCAAACAGCAGATTGCATCGACCCGGTGGCCAGGGCCTTCCGAAAGCATAGAGACGAATCCATATTTTCCCCATTAGAACACATCGTAAATTAATCTGTCACGCTGCTCAAGTCTTTTCACATCCAACCATTTAACAGTTCAAGGCATTGCAAATCTATCTAAATAGCTTTTGTTGGGCTGGCTCTGCATTGTGTGTCAAAAAGGAAGTGAATAAAATACATTCAATGTTGTATTATGTGCAGGATTCTAATGCAACTCTATTGGTCATGTGCATTCACTCTTTCCAACCCCTACACATCACAGGGTAATAATAATGACAGACGCACACACGTATATGCGCACACACTTGCACTGCTGTAATCATCATTTTTCACTCATTCACTGCCTTTACCATAGGGAACTGTCTGCCAGGGCTGTTGACAATGTGTGGTTATCATAATGGTTGGAACACGTGGGATGATTGTCAAATTTAGAACATGTGCGAAAGAATGGGTGGAATGTATTTTGAGAGCACAGCTTTTGTGGAGGCAAGAGTTGGTTGTTGTGAGTAAAGGTGGCATAGAGATGGGTTAGAGTAGGCAAATGAAAAATATATTATTTGAAAAAAAATATTTTAGAATTATTTTAAAGCAAAATGTCCTCTCTATTTGCTTTAAAAGAATGATCCAATTTGATCTACAACCCTATTTCGTCATAACTTCCAGTGGGTTTGGGAGTCAATGATCACAGCATGTCTTCTAGGCCTCTACGCAAAGCCATTATTTACTAAACACTCCAAACCCATCCAGTCAGATCAACACATATGAGGTCAATCCCTTGAATAATGCATCGGTTTGCAGGCACCAAACCGGTCTGGTGGAGTCGGTACACTGCTGGTCAAGGAAATCCCCGCTGACAATACCACCCTCCACCCCATTCCATACTTTTCCAAAAGGCATTGTCCTGTGTTGCTCCCAACAACTCACCAGCCAGTAGCACAATCAAGACACAAACTATGACTGTGGTGGACAGCTTGGTACTATGAAAGACTTGGAACCATCCTTTTTTTAATGTCAGTAATTTTTTTGTTTTTTTTGTATTGTCATTCTCTGCTTGACAGTTTAACAATCAAAATGTAATTGATCTTCTAATTCTCTTCATAAATCACTCCCTGTAGTGTAGCCAGGCATAATAACTGGTTGACAGATTTTTTGATTATTTAGATAGACGCTCAAGATTACTTAGATAAGCAAGCTTTGATGGAGGACTAAGGGTTAGAGGTCAGTGGTATGTCAGTTGTGAAAGGGTGATGGTTTAGCTATTGTATATTGAAAGTAGTTAGAGAAGACACCCCAGCATGATTACAGACGCTCATGTGTTTCTGATGAATGTCATTTCCTCTTGAGAACATATTTCTGCCTGACAGAGACATATGGGACGTGCTGCTTCTGTAATCAGATTTTTACTAACATAATTGGAGCCCTCAGGACTTTACACTGTAATATGGAGTTAAACTTGTCCTGAAGCTGAGAAACCCCTCCCCTTTCAGTTATTGTGCATCAGTGAGGTAAAGGGAGGGAGATAGAGTGAAAGGCAAGGGGGGGGGGGTGATGGGGAGACATTGAAAACCGAGACAGACCTTTGTATTTCTACCATCAGAGAGTAACATTTCCACTGTATTGTACTCTTTACTACTTGTAACTCCCTGTGGCAAAAAGCTCATCCTCTTGATCTTGAATTTGCATACAGATTGCTCCGTAAAAATCCAGCTACTCTACATACATCATGCTCCTTTACAGTGCACTCCCAAGTCCCTTAGGGCGCTCATTGTGTGTTGACAGCCCAAGCATGTTCAGGTACAATGTAATTTGTGCAGATACAGTAGGTTAAAGCATGTAAATAATATGTACATTTTTAAAAATAAACATGGCTACACAGCTGTGACATTCTAGCGTAATGCATTAGAACACAATAAAAATAGATATATATTGTAAACCACCGTGTTAACTTCTAAAACACTGGTTCTCAAACAATGGTACAGTGGTATGTGGTGCACCCTTTAGTGAACATACACTAGCCCAAAAAATTAAGGGAACACTGAAATCACGCAGCATTTCTCGATGAGCTAAATATATAGAAATTCTAAATCTTAACTCTACGTTGTGTAATTTGTTGAGAACAAAATTATGTTACAACGGTCAATGGAAACCAAAATCACCAACTGATTGAGGGCTGGATTTTAACACCAAAAACTGTAAACAACTGAAATTACAGGCTGATCCAACTTGTGTGAATTTCATTACAGCAACTCGTAATGTGACTCATAATGTGACTCCGTAGTGTGTATGGCCTACACGTGTCTGTATGCACTCCTGACAACATCTGGGCATGCTTCTGGATGGTGTCCTGGGGGATCTCCTCCCAGACATGGATCAGGGCATCAGTGAGCTTCTGGACAGTCTGTCGCGCTAATTAGGTGTCAGATGCACCGATACATAATGTCCCAGAGGTTCTCAGTTGGATTCAGGTCTTGGGAATGTGAGGGCCAGTCAATGATATAAATGTCTTCGTCGTCCAGGAACTGCCTACACACTCTGGCCACATGAGGCCACACATTGTCCTGCTCCAGGAGGAACCCAGGTTCCACTCTACCAGCATGAGGTCTGACGATGGGTCTTAAGGATTCCATCTCGGTACCTAAGAGCAGTCAGGGTACCATGGGCTAACATGTGGAGGTCTATGTGACCCTCCAAGGATATGCCTCCCCAGACCATCACTGACCCACCGCCAAACTGGACATGGTGGATGATGGTGCAGGCAGTATAACATTCACCACGGCATCTCCAGACTCTTTCACATTGGTCATATGCTCAGTATGAACCTACTCTTATCTGTGAAGAGAACAGGGTGCCAATGGTGGACCTGCCAATTCTGGTGTTCTATGCGAATTCCAATCGAGCTGCATGGTGTTGGCTGTGAACACAGGTCCCACTAGAGGATATCGGGCCCTCATGCCTCCCTCATGGAGTCTGTTTCTGAAGCACATACTGTTCCTGCTGCTGGGTTGAAAACTAGAGAAAAATCGTTCAGGAAGGATAATGAGACAACAATTGTCTGTGGCCACCACCTGCAAAACCCTTCGCTTTTTGGAGGATGTCTTGCTATTGCCTCTCCAGTGCACCTGTTGTCGATTTCATTTGCACCAAAACAGGTGACATTGATACACAATCACTTGTTTCCTAACTGGACAGATTGACATCCCTGTAGTTCAACTGACTTGGTGTTATACTGTGATGATTGCATTCTGTTAATTGAATATACACTGCTCAAATATTTTTAATATTTTCTGAGGTGGTAAACGATGTAACATTTTGACAACCACTGTTCTAAGAAACAGCATACTTATTCCATTGCAAAGTGTATTTAATATAAAACATTTAGATCCATCAGCATTTTAGAACTACTTATATTAAATAGGTTACCTTGAGTTGAAAACCGTAAACTGAACCAGAAACCTTGGGTCTTAAAAACTCTCTATCAGGGATTCCCAGTCGTCTTTTTGGAGTCATCCAGAGACTTTACTTAATTGTTGTAGCTTTGAACTAGCACACCAGATAAAATTAGTTAAATATTACCAACACCTTTACAAAATGAATCAGGTGACATCCGGTATCATTTTGTCATAAGTCACTAAACATGTTCCCCATTTTGTCATTACCATGGGTATATATCCCTCTACTTCCTGTCTCTTCCTTGTTAGTCATTGTTTGTATGTGATGTTTAGTATTAGCTTTAGCTCTAGAGCTGAGAACACTTTATACATTGTACTTATTGTTTTTGCTACCTTCTGAAGACAAACATTAGGATAGCTACAAATAAATACTTCTCTTTGTGAAACTTTGCATCTGCTTCCCGCGAGTCCTTCTACTCATCACAGGTGGTCCCAGAATAAAGACACTATTTGCTACTCCTAACAACAGAGCTCTGAAGTCACCAACAAAAATCACTTATTCACTTTGTGGTAGAAGCTACAATACATTTCCACTACCGTGTTGAGGGAACAAGAAGGGTCAAAAAGAAATACAGCCCAGAGATTTGTGTTAACAGAAAGGAGAAAGATATGTCATAACCTTGACAGACAGTTGGAGAAAGTGAATGAGAAATAAAGGAAGTGCTGAAGGGAGAGAGTGAGAAAGATGGGTAATAAAGGCAAGGGAGGGAGAAAGAGAATAAAAGAGAGTGGGAGGGTGAGAGAAAATGAGAGCGAGAGTGAGAGACATAGAAAGGGAGAGCGATAGACACAGAGGGAAAATATTACTCAGAACAGCAAAAGGCAACAGGAAGTTAAATGTGTGTTTCTGTCAACATCTGGAGGCCTTTTGTGTTTTTCACCTCCACGTTCTGCCTCGCTCTCCCCCTTCTCCGGAGGAGGAGAGGAAGAGGAGGGTTGAATACAGACCTGTGTCTCTGTGGTTAATTACAATAATTTAGCAGCGATTACATCTCACTTCATTAAAGCCTTGATCAGTGTGATTATCAGGCTTCAAGACTTGAGTCACACATTGTAGCAAGTCAGAGTGTGTGACAGATCTATTGCTTTGGTTCGAACCCACTGTCCAGAGAAGAGTAAAGAAATGGAGATCACACAAGATGGAACAAGTGAGAAAGACAATACAAGTGTGTGAGTGACAGTTTTAGAGAGGTAAGAAAACAATGCGAAGAGTTGGATGTTATTTAGTGTCCGCTCGGTGTCTCGCAGAAGCTCCAGTGTCAGACAGTCTGCCAGCTGGGATGTGAACCCCTGCTACTCCAGACAGCAGCACAGCTGTGTTCTCCACATCTCTGATTAGGACTTCAAGCAGGTCTTACTAGACATATGCGCAGTGATCCATGTTACCAGAAATTGGCAGTGCAATATTACTCTAAAACGTGATTTCCTCAAACTATATATAGGGTGCCTATGGAAAGTGTTGAGATGCCATATTTTGTTGTGTTATAAACATAGTTTATAGTTGATTCAAGACTTCTATAGACTTCCCACAGATGTTCAATAGCATAATTCATAGACTCCAGCGTTGCCATGGCTGTGTGTTTTGTGTCTTGCCTTGGGTTGAGGTCCATTGTGCCCTGGATTGGGTTTCCTTCAAGGACAGCTCCATTTATACTTCCCTCAACCAAGTCATTCCATCCCTGCCACTGGGAATCATTCCCAAAGCATGATGCTGCCACACCATGCTTCAGGGTAGGGATCGTGTTCTCAGGATGTACGGTTTCAGGTTTGCGCCAAATGTAGTGTTTGAACAAAGGAACCAGCTAAGCCATGTTCGGCCAGCGCGCAATTAGAATGGATGAATGTTGTTCCCCTCACTGGATTCGAACATGTCTCCGATGTGACAGGCTG
The DNA here is from genome assembly GCA_016801105.1 of Esox niger. Classification (NCBI taxonomy): domain Eukaryota; kingdom Metazoa; phylum Chordata; class Actinopteri; order Esociformes; family Esocidae; genus Esox; species Esox niger. The sequence goes on along the minus strand of JACXGJ010000553.1, from coordinate 38,790 downwards.
TTTCTTTGACCACTATGCCACTAAGCTATACGTAGGCGGATGTCGGTATAGCATCTTGACATTAGATCATTTTGTCTAGACTACATTAAGCATTGTGTTGAACTGACTGCTTCTTATTAAGTTTACCCCCACCACAAAAATTATCTATGAACTGTATGGCTGTTGCCCCTGACCGTTTTATAAGCTTATTAGCCAGTCTAGGCTTACTAGTATCTACTAATTTACTACATTGGAATAGTCATAAGAAGTGAGCAATTGCTAGCAAGACTAAAGAAGAAATTTTCACTGCCAAAGCTATATAATTTCATGGTACAACAATGTTAATTTTTCTTTCATTTGTGTGAATGACATTGAGACAATAACTATCAATATAGGTGATGATAACTGACTTTTTCGTCAAGTGAAAAGACGAGAGAATCATGGAAACCCCTCCTCTTTTACTGTCCTAGGTGTTGTGATATACTGTATATTACCCCAGCTTATAAACAGGCTTACTATAACATAGCTTCTGAAGGTTGTAGCCAGCAAGGTATTTGTCTATCCTGAACAAATCCTAATGCATAATTATTTCATTTCATGGCACAAAAACATTTTTTTTTCTTTCATTCGTGAATGACATTGATACAGTACCTAGCAATATAGGTGATGATAACTGACTTTTTCGTCTGTATATTACCCCAGAAAGCATGCACGAATGCATACTTTGAAAATCCACCAGAAATATTCGCAATAATTATAATATCCTACAACATAGATTTTAGGTTTTTCACTGAAACGTGGCTAACAGAAGATTGTAGTGCTACTGTTCTTAACAAGACCCCAAAAAGTGTGGTTATATGAACACATGTTAAAATGGTAGGAAAGGTGGAGTGGCTGCCCTATTCGAAGTTACATTCCTGTGCATAGAAAATACACTTGGTAATTTAATTTATTTTGAATACCTCTGTTTTACATTGAAGGGTACCCCCCCCCCATTTTCTTTACCACTTACAGACCTCCACGATATTCTGCACATTTTAGTGATGATTTTGCTGAACTTCTATCTGTTAAATCAGTTGATTATAACTTGTTTATTATTACAGGAGATTTTAACATCCACATAGATAATAATGATAACAATAACGCAAAATAACCTTTTGCACTACTTGACACTTTTGATCTCACTCAACATGTGAAAAAGCGTACACACACAAGGCCACATTCTAGATCTCTAATGGTATCGATATTTCCTCTGTCATGGTTTAAGACTTGGCCTTGTCTGATAATTTCTGTGTCTTTTTGAATCACTGGTCATTACAGATGTTCAAATAAACTTTGTTTCTGTTAAGAAAAGGTACACTCATGAGAGTACCAATGCTCAGTTTATGGAAGCCATAGCTATCTCTCCAGCAAGTGCTGAGTTAGTTGATGTACTCCTGGATAATTTAATGCAAAAATATTAAATGCCATGGATGTTGATACACTGGTAAAGGTAAAGAAAACTATGAGCAAACAGAAAACACCATGGAGAACCACCATGATGGTAAACACCCGGAAAAGAGAATGTAGAAAAGCGTAATGTAAGTGTAGGAAAACTAAAATTCAAATTCACTATGACATCTATAAACAAAGCTTTGGTAGCTTCAACAATGAGTTATACAGGGCAAGACATTTATTGGGAATGATCAACAAGAATATCAAAAATACCCACACTCGATTTGTTTACAAACTTACAAAGCAGAAAGCATCAAAGCTCATGTCCACTGTAAACTGTAATGAATTTGCATGTTTCTTTAGTAAAACAATTAAAAGTATTAGACAGACCATCAGAACTACACAGTCTACAAGGAGACTGTACCGTCACTACGACCACCAAGGAATTACTTGGTGATTATGTCGCAATTTAATACAATTGATACAAAATCCCTGGAAGAAACAGATCTTAAAGCTTCCACATGGTGTCTCAACCCAGTGCCATCAGACTAAAACATTTTTTTAAGTCTGTAACAATGGATCTACAGCAAATAGTTAATAGCTCTGTGCTATCAGGCATTTTCTCAATGTCTCTAAAACACTGCTATTAAGCCCTTATTAAAAAAGAGATCACTGGATGCATCTATATTGAACGATTATAGACCTGTATCAAATCTCCCTTTTATAGCCAAGATCATTGAAAAGGTTGTCTTCAATCAACTCAGCAATTTTGTGAACTCAAGCGATCACTTAGGTCAGGCTTCTGACCTCACCACAGTACTGAAACTGCCCTGATCCAAGTTTTATATTTTATACGGCTAAATACTGATTCAGTACTTATTCTATTAGATCTCAGTCCTTAATTGGTTCAGATCTTATCTAGGTGGCTGGAGAAACTTCGTCACCATTGGTAATCATGAATCTGATAGGGTGGCAATGACATGCAGAGTTTCCCAGGGATCAGTTCTTGGACTACTTCTGTTCAATCTCTATATGCTACCTCTGGGCTAAATTCTACAGAACAACAACATTAACTACCACAGCTATGCCGATGATATGCAAGTATATATGGCTCTTGAACCGTATGACAACAGCTCAATAAACTCACTGTGTCACTCTGTAGAGCACATAAATTCCTGCATGAACCAATATTTTCAACAATTAAACCAAGATTAAATAAAATAACTAGTATTAGTAAACAGCCCTAATTACCAGGGATCAAGTGCATAATCTTGGTGTTCTGATAGACTCAGACCTCACAATTAACAATCATATCAAAGTGGCCACCAAAACAGAATTCTATCTTCTTAAAATTATAGCCAGAATCAAGGGCTTGGTTTCCCAAAAAGAACAAGAGAAACTCATTTATGCTTTTATCTGTAATGCCCTCTCAACTGGGCTCCCAAAAAACAGTTAAACAGCTGCAGCTCATTCAGAATGCTGCTGCTAGAATGTTAACCAGGACCAAGAGAACGGAGCACATCACTCTGTTTCTAAAATCTTTGCACTTTCCAGTCAATTACAGAATATATTTTAACGTGGTGCTTTTAGTTTATAAATCACTGAATGGTTTAGACCCCAAATACATTTCTGATATGTTTGAAGATTATATACTGAGCAGGTGTTTCTGGAAAACCGTCCCCCACCTCAGGAGGGGGAAACGGGGAACCATCCAAGCTGTGTACAGTAAGGATGGAACACTGTTGACCTCAACTGAGGAGGTAATTGGGCGATGGAAGGAACACTTTGAGGAACTCCTATATCCTACTAACACTGGAGGCTGATAGGGACGTATCGTCAATCTCCTTGGCAGAAGTCACTGAGGTAGTTATACAGCTCTGGGGATTTGTGAGATAGATCCAGAAATGTTGAAAGCTTTGGATGTGGAGGGGATATCTTGGATGACATGCCTCTTCAACATTGCATGGGAGTCGGGGGCAGTGCCTAAGGAGTGGCAGACCGGGGTGGTGGTTCCCCTGTTCAAAAAGGGGAACCAGATGGTGTGTGCCAATTATAGGGGTATCACACTACTCAGCCTCCCTGGGAAAGTCTACTCAAAGGTGCTGGAAAGGAGGGTTCGGCAGATAGTTGAACCTCAGATTGAAGAGGAACAATGCAGATTCTGTCCTGGTCATGGAACAACCGATCAGCTCTTTACTCTTGCAAGCATCTTGGAGGGGGCCTGGGAATATGTCCATCCGGTCTGCATGTGCTCTGTGGATCTGGAGAAGGCGAATGACCGGGTCCCCCGGGAGATATTGTGGGAGGTGCTGCGGGAGTATGGGGTGAGGAGGTCCCTGCTTAGGGCTATCCAGTCCCTGTATGTCCGAAGTGAGAGCTGTGTTCGAGTTCTCGGTAGTAAGTCGGACTCATTCCAGGTGGGGGTTAGCCTCTGTCAGGGCTGCGCTTTGTCACCAATCCTGTTTGTAACGTTAATGGACAGGATATCGAGGCCCAGTCTCGGTGGGGTGGGTTTACAGTTCAGTGGGCTGGGGATCTTATTGCTGCTTTTTGCAGGTGATATGGTCCTGATGGCATCATCGGTCTGTGACCTCCTGCACTCATTGGACTGGTTCGCAGCCGAGTACGAAGCGGTTGGGATGAGGATTAGCACCTCTAAATCTGAGGCCATGGTTCTCAGCAGGAAACCTATGGAGTGCCTCCTCCGGGTAGGGAATGAGGTATTTCATCCACTTTACCGTACCGTTGTGATGAAAAGAGCTGAGCCGGAAGGCATAGCGCTCGATATACCGGTAAATTTTTGTTCCTACCCTCACCTAGGGACATGAAGGCTGGGTCATGACCGAATGAAGGCAGCAGCTCCCCTGCTGGAATATTTATTTCGAAATATTCAAGTAAACTTTTTTGTGTTAGGTCAAGCCGATAATCTACAATTTATTACTTAATTTTTTAAAATGGACTATGTCAAATTTAAATAAGTCGAGAGTAACTTTTACATCAGTAGTTGTCACAATGCTTTTATAAAACACCTAGCCTGAAACCCTGAGGAGCAAGAAACAACAGTGTTAATGCACAATGGCTAGGAAAAACTCCCTAAAGGGTCTGAAACTTAATGTAATGTGGGTAGGCATTGAGAAGCAGAACAGGAGCAGATGGAGTAATAAGGGGTTTTATTATCAGCGGGTTGTCCAAGTTAGACACTAAACAAAACAATAAAGGATTCACCAAAAAAAAGGATATCCAAATACAGGCAAGATTGTAACTTAGCTCAGTTTGGACAGGAATAACGCCGCACAAGGTTGACACAAACAGCAGAGGTATATTTAGTGGTAAAGACAAAGAACAGGTGTGCGCAATCCTGAGTGTCAGAGTTGATCAGAAGGGGATTGGGTAGGAGTGTCTGGGGAGCTGGACAGGCTAAAGGGCATTGAATACGACCGGCCTGAGAGGCCGTTGGTTAGTAGACCGAGGAGAATGACTGTAGGGGGGAGGAGTAGATAAGGACGGGCCAGACATTACACTTAGGAATAAAGTGGCTGTGCCAGGTGAACATTTGAAGACTACAAATTGTAGCAATTAATAAATTAATGTGAGCTGTGTCCAGAGTCTATAAAACAATCCAGGTCAGAAGTATGTTAGGGAGAGGGACCATCCAGGGAGTAGGAATGGTCAGCGGAGTGGTTTCTATAGCCATAGATATTCTATGGTTAAAATGGCTGGCACCAAGTGCCCCCATTGTGTCTCACAGAACTGACCCAGAGGAGATATTTGTGATTGCTGTTGCAGGGCGTTCCCAAGTGAAATGTTGCTTAAATGTGTAAAATGTTATATTACCTTTAAATTACACTCTACTTGTGAGTGATCACGTACACTGAGTATAATTTCTGTGCCAATACCTAGTTTCAGAGTATGTTTTGACTTCTGTAGGTTGTCTGTACCAAAAGTCATGACATTTCCGACAGGATCGTAATATTCAAAAATACTTTTTGGTCCTTCCGTTTACATCTTAATGTCAGCATAGTTTATTTGCCCTCTGCATTTATTACACATATGAAGGAATCAAAGGTTTTAGTTATGTTACAAGCACTATGTCTGTTCTACCAAATTAGGCAAATTAGGCTCTTTTGCTGAAATGTGGAGCCAATTCTATTTAACGGGTTAAGTGTCCCCGAGCAAGACCCAGATTGTTGTTGTAGAACAGAATAATCTGGGTTTAGCATACCTAACAGCGAAAACAACATAAAACATTTTGTTGTATATTTAAAGGGTTAACTGTGGCGGATGTTTGTAGTTTGTCAAGTTAGGCATCCCCTCACATGCTTAATTGGTATTTCTGGATGTCACGTTTCCCAGCCTGGCTCATATTGTGCTTTTGGCAGGAGGGGAGGAGGAGTAGGTAGCTTGCGTATTCCAAATTACCCTAGGGGAATGCAGGCCTCAGTGCAAGATGGTCTCCCTTGGGTAAGCTGCCGTGGGACACATGGTTAAGTATCTGCTTGGCGAGCTTGGAGGGTGACTAGGGAAGAGGATGGGAGGGATTGGAGGAGAGAGATAAACCTAGAGGGAAAAGGAAAACCAAGAGAGGGAGGGTGTGTGTGCGTGTGAGTATGCGTGTGTGTTTGTGTGTGTGTGTGTGTGTGTGTGTGTGTGTGTGAGGGAAAGAGCGAAAGATGGAGATGTAGAGTGAACGAGAGCTCCCACAGATTCAAAAACATATGAAAACAACCATGAGGATACAGGACAGTTTTTCATGTTCACTTAAAGTCTCTCAAAAGCTTCATTGTCAGGCGGTGAGCCAGCTGGAATGTGAACCTGCACCTATTGTTTGGCTGGGCATCTGAAGTTTGTGTTGGTGACATGCCTGTCATTTCAAATCACACGTCAGTGAAAAAAGAGAGGAAGCAGGTACCCAAGCTAAAACTGATATTACGTAACAATACTTATAATCAGTAGAATTTGCTTGAAAAATCTGAAATACATTTGATGATGTCAACTGTATTAGTGTTTTATTAGCAGTATAGCATTTTAATATGTTTATAATGATCTAAGCTACAGTATAAGTGTTCCAATTTAGATCACTTTAAATGTACACTTCTCAAGAAAATTAAGGGAACATGTAATCATCACAGTATAGCACCAAGTCAATTAAACTTCAGGGATATCAATCTGTCCAGTTAGGAAGCATCAGCTTGTGCATCAATGTCACCTGTTTTGGTGCAAATGAAAGTGACATCAGGTGCACTAGAGAGGCAACAGGAAGACAACCCCCAAAAAGAGAATGGTTTTGTAGATGGTGGCCACACACAATTGCTCTTTCCTTATTCTTCCTGACTGATTCTTCTCTAGTTTTGCATTTTGCTAGTGTCCTTGTCACTACCGGTAGCACAAGGAGGTACCTGCAGCCCATTCAGGTTGCACAGGTAGTCCAGCTCCTCCAAGAAGGCACCACCATATGTCTGATCGCAAGAAGGGTTCCTGTGTCACCCAGTACTGTCTCAAGAGCTTGGAGGAGATACCAGGAGAGGGGCCATTACACAAGGGGAGCTGGATAGGGCCGTAGAAGGGCATCAATCTAGCAGCAGGACCGGTATCTTCTCCTTTGCGTGAGGAGTAACAGGAGGAACACTGCCAGAGCACTACTAAATGACCTCCAGCGAGATACTGGTGTGCATGTTTCTGACCAAGCTGTCAGAAACAGACTCCACGAGGGTGGCATGAGGGCCCGAAGTCCTCTAGTGGGTCCTGTGCTCACAACCCAGCACCATGCAGCTCAATTTTCATGCATCTCAGTTTACTTTAACTCTATTGACAGACCAACATTATTTACATTGACATGTTCCTCCTTATCCCATTTAGATAAATATAAGCATACTTGTGGAAGCGGGGTTAGGCAGTTTGGGAGGAAAGAAAGTTGGGAGGGTGGGGGAATTGGATTGAAGAGGGATGGAGAGAAGAGGGAAAGGGGGAGAGAAAAGATGAATTCCACACCTACATGTAAGAAAGCTGCCAAGGTTGAATGTGTGATACTTTCAATGAGAGTTGTTTTATAGACTATGCTTTGATTTTATCGCAGCTCGTCTTCATGTTATATGCATCATTTGCCTTTCGTAGCTATATAAAAGAAATAGAGCATATGCTGCACCACATATCCTATTTTATTTATTATCCTGCAAGGATTACGATCGAAACGTTTGTAAATTAAAGGGATAGTTCATATTTTTGCGAAATTCTGCTTACCCTGAGTTGTGTTCTTGAAGGTCCATGGATTAATATTATACACCAAGCCATTTTTCACCTCCCAGTATGGAATTAGCATCATTAACTTCGTCCTAATTCATTTATTGAATCTGTACATCCCAAGTTAAAAATAAACGAACTAACTCAAAACTAAATTGATAGAGTAATAGTTAGCATCAACGGTATTTAAATGCATACTGACAGCCGCCGAAATGTTGACTACTTTAAACTGGCACTATGGAACTATATACTATAGACACCACACAGCCTATGTTATTCGACAATTATGTCATTATGTCATCAATAGCTAAGTGTTTGTTCACATAGTTACATGAACACATCCACTTCCTAATAAAAATGCTGATTGAATCAATTTGTGAACGAAACTGACGGGTCCTAAACATAGGAAGTATCATTTTAGCTTAAAATTAGATTAATATCACGAAAACATTCATTTGAGGAGTAGGGCTGACTGCATTCAGTTGATTAGTTGATTGATTGGTCAGTACGGTGTTGATTAGTTGATTGATTGGTCAGTACCGTGTTGATCGACTAAGATTTTGTTAAACCGCTAAATCTGATTTCCGCCGATACCAGTCCCTTACCGAGGGCACGGGGGGGCTAATCCATCCCTCAAAAAAGTTGTATATGGTTATATTTTGTAAAAGTGAGCAACACTAATGAAAAGTAATATTATTTTCCAACAAAAAGTTTTTCCACAAATTGGTAGGGTGTGTTAGGCCTAGTCTAACATGAAACATCCCCTTTTCAGTTCCCTGCATTTTTTATGTACGCGTCACATTTCAGTGCACTTGTATCAAAACATTTCTGTCTCTGTAGCACAGTTCTCCACTCATCTGGCGCTGTTACTTAGGCATTCCCCAATGTGTTGGACACTAAGCGCATTTTCCAGATGTGGATACCCGTCGCTGTCTTCGGTTCTGAAATAATAATGTCCAGTGTGCTGAGTTTAATTGACGCCCTCTGCTGTTGTACAAGTTAAAGGAATAGTTTAAGTGAAGTGATAGGTCAAATTATCGCTTTACAAAATACTTTTTAATGTCTACTTGGATTTCACTTCTAAAATACGTACATGGTAGCAGTAGCAGCCTATCGGCATTCAGGACAAACATGAGAAGTAATGTTAAAGCAGCTGAATCTGGGCAGCACAGCAGCTGCAGATAGTCAGGTGGGGTATATTTTTACATTTTTATAGTTTTTTACTGGTTATCTTGTCAATGATATCTTTTCTTTAGTTACTTATTTGTTGCTAGTTATTTAATGCAATAGTGCCTTAATGTATCAAACAATACCCAATAAAGACTAGGCAAGATGTTCTTAGAAATGTTTGCAATTTATTTAAAAAAAGAATCACATGTACTAATGTTTCCAGACCCCTTTACTCAGTTGAAGCACATTTGGCCAGTCCTATTTGGAGAGTTTTCCCATTCTTCTCTGCTGATCCTCTCAAGCTCTTTTAATTTGGATGGGGAACATTGCTGCACAGCCATTCTCAGGTTTTCTCCTAAAATGTTTTGATTGGGTTGAAGTCAGGTCTCTTGCTGGACCACTCAAGAATATTCATAGTTTTCCCCGAAGCCACTCCTGGGTTGTGTGCTTAGGTACATTGCCTGGTTGCCATGATGAACCTACTTCCCAGTCTGAGGTCCTGAGCACAATGGACCAGGTTTTCATTATGGATCGCTCTGTACTTTTGAGAGACTATCTTTCCCTCAAACCTGACTACTATTAGACAAGGCTGGTCTAATTGTTTAGAATTAAACAATTAGACCAGCCTTGATCCTTGGGTCCTCTGTAGGCTATGCCTTAAACACAACGCAGAGGCAATCTACACCGGTTACACGCACATGTTTTGCCTTATGGCACAGCAAGTGTTTCTTGTTGCTAGTGTGAATTGAAAATGTAATTAGCATATTATGTTAATGTTATTTAAATGAAATTTATGTAGTATTAATAGGCTCTATATCTACTCAAATTCAGTCTGAGATGGACATTTTCATCCATTCATCCATTGGGGAGTGTGAGCACTGCGCTGGGAACACATTTAAGTTTCAATCGGGTATAAATCATTTCCTTAACCCTGGCCCTACCTTAACCATTCTGAAAGTACATTTTATTTTCACTTTTGGGTAGTTTGATCACAGATATATTATTTTTTTACCGTAATTGAAATGGATCATTGGTCAGACAGCTTTACAAGCAAAGTGTAATGAAGAAATTAATATTGGATATTCTCTTGCTACTTAATGAGTGACGTTTATGGAAACTGGATAGCACATTCAAGTGAATAAATTATGTACAAACGATAAAGTGTTGGCATCTGCAGCTTGTTCTTAATTCCATTATACTGTGCTTACTTTTGCCACTTGTCCATGCAATTCCAGCATTTTTTGTGTAATAACCATTCAATAATCCGGTCGTCAGCCATTTATCTCAAGCAATAATGTTCTGTTACAATTGCAGGCCACTGTAATTAATACATCTAACAGCCTAAATCCTCTCCATTATTTAGCAGCTCTCATCATGGTCCTTTTCGCGATGATGAGCTGAAATGTATTGTGCATGACCAGACTGTAAATGTGCTGTATGTGCGCACGTGGGATATGTCTTGTGTCTTTGGAAGAGTTAATGAGACTAACTCATTGCCATGCAGACGGAGGCCAGTGGTGAAGGTGGTAGTGGATGTGGGGGGGTCTTTGATGTAAGCTGGAGGAGGAGGGGCCGGAGGAGTTATTGACAGAGAAAGTCAAAGTTCTGGCTCTGTGTAAAAAGCCTTTCTCTCATTAGGATCTGCAGAAGTCATAGAAGCCAACGTTCGGGTATGAAATAATTTCTCTCATTAGTTTACGATTGGTCACGGTCTGGGATGAAGGCGTGAGTGTGTAGGTGTTCTTGTCTAGTGGATATTGTTTATGTATTAGCATCCCCATTAGCCGTCTGCAATAAGTGTGTGTGTCCATCTGTGTGTGAGATGTGAGGACGTTGATGTTCGGCATGAAGAAACGGATAGAGGTGGTCTGGGGCTTTAGATCTTATCAGGACATCTCCAGACACATAAGGTCAAACACACATACCCACATACACATGTGCACAGTGTAAATATACACACACACTCACGCACTCACACACACACACACACACACACACACACACATATATATACACACACACACACACACACACATACATGGATCAGCGGGGAGCGGCAGGGGGATTAGTGTTTTCCGATCAGACTCAGACAGAGATGGGAAGAAAGGTAAGGATGAGGAATAGAGAGATAGACAGAGATATAAACATTGAGAGACAGAAGGATGAAGAGGGTGAGAAAGGTGAAAGATATGAAGAGTAAGAGACAGAAAGAAAGAGTGATGGAGTGAAAGTGAGAGGGAGATACTTTATAAAGACATAATTTCCTCAGTTTACACTGAACTACAAGGAACATGAAAACAAATCCAATTTTGATCAACTTGATCACATACAATATGTATTAGATGAAATACCACACTAAGCTGTCACTGCAGAAAGATTGGCGACCATTTTATTAGAAGAAAATGGCAACAATTTCTAAAGCACACACATTGTTGTAAATATGTCTATTTATTTTTCAATTATATATTTATCTGTTCATTTTATTATATTTTCATTCTTTATCAGTTGTATTGTTACAATTCAGAAATCTTGAAATGTCTTTATTCTTTTGAAATGTCATATTTACTCTATATTTTAGGCCTTTTTGATACATTTCACTGTAGTTTATTGCCTATTTTGCTTTCAATTAAAATTACAGGAAGAGGGAGTCCATAAGACAGGGAGAGATCAAGAGACAGAGAGTTAAAAAACGATGGGACATAGAGGTTGTGAGACAGCGAAGGAAATAGACAGAGAGGTAGACAGATATAGCAGTTCATTACTGGTGTCATAAAACAGTGCTAAGGCTTTCCCCTCTCTCCCTGGCTACCAGCATTAGCATCATTGACTTCCTGAAACAAGACAGGTGCTTAGGAACTCATTCAGCAGTCTGAATCACAGCCATCATTTGGTCTAGCATCTGTCCAGGACATCTGGTAGGTGGTAATTGAGATGGAATGTCCTTCTGACTATGCCGAGTGAGACAATCAGTGTATGTGTGTGTTTGTGTGAGAGTTTGTGCTGATTCACTGGTATGAAATCTAAATGGACAGCGGGCATCAATACCTATGTTGACTTGATGCGTAATAATTGGATTGGTAACACCAGAGCCTTTGTTATTGACAATCCAATTGCATTGTCAGATCACAGTCGATCTCTTTCATGCAGACAACACTTCAGACCTTATTCAGCCATAAACTCTTTTGTCCTAGACAAGACCTAAATTGCCTATTCCTTGCATCCTCTCTCCTTTTCAAAACCCCCTGCACAGGAAAAACAAGTGTCCTGCCCCAGTTTGTGTTGAGGAGATGAGGTATGCCAGTGTGCAATAGTAACTGTCCCTTAATCCCATGGTCTGCAACATTAATAAAAAAAATATTTAAAAAGTATATTCTATATACACTACCATTCAAAGGTTTGGATCACTAAGAAGGCTAAGACTTTCGGGATGCTTGAAGGCCTAATTGAAAGATAGCAGACAGCTATATTTAAAAATAACAGCCCTTTGACTGCCCAGCAAATATATACAACCATTCAAAAGTTTGGGGTCACTTAGAAATGACTTTTTTCCATGAAAACATACATGAAATTAGAATGAATAGGAAATATAGTTATTGACAAAGTTAGAAATAATGATTTCAAATTGAAATAATAATTATGTCCTTGAAAATTTGTTTTCATCAAAAAAATCCTCCATTTGCATCAATTACAGCCTTGCAGACCTTTGGCATTCCAGCTGTCAATTTATTGATGTCATCTGAGAGACTTCCCCCCCATGCTTCCTGAAGGACCTCTCTCAAGTTGTATTGGCTTGATGGGCACATTTTTGCTCCCAGCTCAATAGGGTTGATATCCTGTGACTGTTCTGGCCACTCCATTATAGACAGAAGTTCAGCTAACTGCTTCTTCCCTAATTTGTTCTTGAATAGTTTGAAGCTGTGCTTTGGGCCATTGTCATGTTGTAGGAGGGGATTGTCTAGAATAAAGCATCATCCACAGGGTATGGCATGGTGTTGCAATATGGATCGCTAGCCTTCCTTCTTCAAGATCTCTATTATCCTGTACAAATCTCCTACTTTACCACAACACCCCCAGACCATCACATTGCCTCCACCATGCTTGACCGATGGCGTCAAGCACTTTCCAGAATCTTACAATTTTTCTGCATCAAATGAATGGTCTTCTATGTGAGCAGAACCCCAAACCTACATTTGTCTGTCTATAACACGTTTTCCAATCTTCCACTGTCCAGTGTCTGTGTTCTTTTGCCCATCTTGATCTTCTCTTTCTATTGGTCTGAGATATGGCTTTTTCTTTGCAACTCTGCTGAGAAGGCCAGCATTGGATTGCCTCTTCTGTGTTGACATTGAGACTAATGTTTTGTGGGTACTCTTTAATGAATCTGCCAGTTGAGGACCTGTGAGACGTATGTTTCTCAAACTAGACACTAATTTATTTCTACTCTTGCTCAGTTATGCAATGGAGCCTCCCACTCCTCCTGCTGTTCTGGTTAGAGCAAGTTTCCACTGTTCCATGAAGGGAGTAGTCCACAGCGTTGTACAAAATCTTCTGTTTCTTGGCAAATCCTCACATGGAATAGCCTTCATATCTCAAAAGAAGTATATACAGACAATTTTCAGAAAAAAGTTCTTTCTGGCCATTTTTAGCCTGTAATCCGACCCATGATGATACAGATATTCAACTAGTTTATAGAAGTCCAGTTTTATTTCTACTTCAACCAGCACTACATAATTGCAAAAGGGTATTCTAATGAAATTATACATTTGGATTAGCAAAACACACCGTGCCATTGGAACACAGGAATAATGGTTGCTGATAATGGGACTCTGTAAGCCTTTGTAGATAATACATAAACATTAGCTGTTTCCAGCCACGGTAGTCATTTTCAACATTAACAATGTCCAAACTGTATTTCTGATCAATTTGATGTTACTTTAAAAGACAAAAGTTTTGACTGTGGTTTGATGGTTCCTGGAATGGAAAATGTTTGGAACCAGTGGCCTACTTTATTACAATGCTTGGAAACACACAGAAGTTAATGGACATAGTAGACAAATGGCTGCACCCTAATCTCTCTAAAGTGCACTATTTTTCAGGAGTGCCCCTGTAGTCACTGCTAAAAGTAGTGCACCAGAAAGGCAATATCTTCATGTTTTTAACCCGCTTTACTCTGGATGCATTCACACCTTGATAAGATCTGGTGCTGTGCCCATGAGGCTATTTTAGGGGGACTGTTTGTGTTATCTCTGGCTCTGTGTCCCTGTCTCTAGGAAGGTGTTTATTGGGCAGGGCACTCTGCTGTGGAGCAGAGAGGTGTGAGATGGGCCTAACGGATTGACTGAGTGGACTGTGCTTGACCAGGAAGCTGTTAGCTATGTGAGTGTGACGGCTGTTGTCTGTAAGACCAGACTTCAATAGGAGGCACAGCAGCAGAGAACTCTAGAGAGAATGTGACAAAAAATGTATTTCCTCCCTTTGGACCGGGGGAAAGAAGGTTGGGTGGCTGAGGTTGGGATATAGCTTGAGCCCCACTTTTTTTCAATATGTATTTCAAGAAATTGGCAAGGGCAGTGGAAATGTCTTCAGCACCCGGCTTCACTTTAGTGGACTCTGAAATCAACTGTTCTCTGTTTGTGGATGATATGGTTCTTCTGTCTCCAGCCAGTGAGGGCCTACATAAGGACTTTAATCTTCTGCACAAAATCTATTTGAATTGTGTCCTAATGTTGAAACACAGAAAGACAAAAATATTTATTTTCCAGAAAAGTTCAGTGGCCATGACCAAGAACACACATTTTATGTTGACAACATTGCCCTATAATAAACAAATAATTACACCAAACTCAGCCTGAACATCAATACCACAAATACATTCAACAAGGTTGTGAAGTACCTGAGAGATAAGGCAAGACATACAACTCAACATTCCGATTTCTGACCAACCAAGAATTCACAAAATTGGACAAATGGCATGTAAAATAGTACTCTAATAATACGGTATTATTAGAGTACCATGCAAAACCACAAATGGATGCAAAACAGAATTAGGAGGACTATACCCATTAATTATCACAATTAAAAAAAGAGCTATTGAAGTTTACAACCACCTTAAGGACAGGGATTTTCAAACATTCCAAAGCCAATACATTCCATAAACATGAAGCTTGAGAAAAGCCTCCTAAGCCAGCTGGAGAATTTTTTTTTTTAATGTGATGCTAAATAAGAAACAATCAAAAACAAATTGGAATGATTCTTTGCTTTAAACAGGGAGTGGCAGTACCAGAGTACATGACCAATATGACAGATCATTAATTAGGAAAAAGCAGGCCATCAGAAGACACACTATGTGTACAGTAACTTGAAAATAAGTTGGAAATTAAGGCTAGTCTGTACATAGACACAGAGTGCTGCTTAAAAATATGTGAATACCTTGGGCAATAATAGATTCTGTTTTCAACCATGAGGCCAAAATTTAATCAGAACTTTAATAGGTTAACAGTTAGTCATTCTGGTTGTTTGTCTGGAGGAAATCATGTGTAGTAGAAAAACAATTTGTAGGTGTAAAAATAAGTGAAACCCAAGTTCCAAATCAAGTAGGTTAGTAGAATTAGGTGGGTAATTAATTGGGTACCAAATGAATCAATCAAGGATAGATATTTAGGACAAAAATCTGTGTCGGACTCTGATTAACAGAAAAGAAAACTGGTCAGTTTGGTGTTAACCATAGAGGTAAATGCAAAACACACCATACCGAAAGGAAAGGAGATCACATAGGACATCAGAAATAGAGTAGTGAGATCACACTATACTGGGGATGGCTGTACAATGACCTCAAAATATTTGAGCACGTCAGTCCACTGTGAGGCAAATAATTTACAGGGGATAGCATTGAACTTAACAGCAAGTTGTCCCAAAAGTGTCCCCAAGAGCCACAAGAAAATAAAAATAATAAATCAGGTAAAATCAACAATAAGAACAACACCGAATCAAAAGGGCATTAATGCGAAGGTTTTTAGGAAGAAGCCTCTGCTGTCTAAGAACAACCAAACTTCCTGTCATAACTTTGCCAGAGACCACCTGGACAAACCTGTTTGTTTCTGGAGGTCCATTCTCTGGACAAACTAGTCCCAACATAGCTAAATCCCTATATTTGGCGAAAACACAACACTGCCTACCACCAAAAGAACCTTCCCAAAAGTCAAGCGTGGTGGTGGTAATGTCAAGATCTGGGGCTACTTTTCCTCCTCTGGATCTGGTTGAATCTACATCTTTAAGGGAAACATTTATTCTGAGGTAAACCAGGAGATTCTTGAACATGCCAAGCCATCATTCAAGGAGCTAAAGCTGTGCTGACAATGGGTTTTTGAACAATAGAACAACCCTAAGCATTTAAATCTACCAAAGAATGGCTCAAGAGAAAGAAGATTTGTGTTTTAGATTGGCAAAGTGAAAGTCCTGACCTTAATCCAATCGGGATGCTATGGCAAGACCTAAAGCGGGCTGTAAATGCTGGTATTTCCTTTAAACTTCACTCAATTTTCTGAGTACTCTAAGGAGCTGTGGGCAAAACTCCTACAAAAAAGACTGATTAGTGGCTAAAGGAGACTTACTCCAAGTTATCGATTCTAATGGAGGTGCCAAACTAATCATTGAAGGGGTCCAAATTTTTTTGTACACATGAAATCAGTTATTGTTAAATTAATGTGTTCGTTTTTGGCCTTTATTTAGAATGTCTTCATTATAACTTGTGGTTTGGATGAGGATGTTATGATTTTATTTTTGATATTTTATACAAAAAAAATGGCCATCCCTGTTTCGTTTACAGAGTGTCAACCGACATTGTATAACATTTAAAATGCAAGTATCATTTGAAAAAAGATTGGGTATAATATTTACTTACTTATTTTAAACTTTTTAACTTTGATGTTACAAATGTTATTTATTATACCGAATATTGCTTACACAATTTAGAAAACGTATCCCTTGTCAAGAAAGCCTTAACAATACATCGATCAGCCTGATTATGACCATTAACAAGTGGAAGGAATAACACTGATAATCTTGTTATCATGGTACCTGTCAGTGGGTGGGATATATTAGGCAGCAAGAGAACATTATGCCCTCAAAGTTGATGTGTTAGGATCAGGAAAAATGATTGAAAGCTGTCAGAACACACAGTGCATCACAGTTTGTTGCGTATGGGGCTGCGTAGCCACAGACCAGTCAGAGTGCCAATGCTGACCCCTGTCCACTGCCATAAGTGACTACAATGGGCATGTGAGCATCAGAACTGGACCATGCAGCAATAGAAAGTGGCCTGGTCTGATGAATCATGTTTTCATTAACATCACGTGGATGGCAGGTTGTGTGTGTGTTGCTTACCTGGAGAACACATGGCACCAGAATGTACTATGGGAGGGAAGGCAAGCCGGCAGAGGCAGTGTGATGCTTTGGGCAATGTTCTGCTGGGAAACCTTGGGTTCTGCCATTCATATGGATGTTCCTTTGACACGTACGATCTACCTGAGCATTGCCGCAGACCATGTGCACCCTTTTATGTCATTGGTAATCTCTGATGGCATTGGCCACTTTCAGCAGGATAATGCGCCCTGTCACAAAGCAAAAAATGATTCAGGAATGGTTTGACGAACACAACAATGAGTTCAAGGTGTTGACTTGGCCTCCACATTTCCCAGATCTCAATCCAGTTGAGCATCTGTGGGATGTGCTGGACAATCAAGTCCGGTCCATGGAGACCCTACCTCACAATTTACCGGACTTAAAAGATCTGCTGCTAACATCTTGGTGCCTCATTCCGCAACACATGTAATGGAGTAGATGCTTCAACAGGTCAAAGCTAATTGAAACAAAGATTGAGACAGTGTGGTAGAGAGATAGAGGGAGAGAGGTACAAAATATTAGAGTCAGAAATCAACAAAAATGAACCACACAAGATGCAATCACTGAAATAGGGAGAGATGGAGAGAGATGAAGGGGGAATATAGAGTACAGGTGAGACATAGCACAGCTATAAATTTTTGACACTTTAGCGATATAGTTATATGAATAATCTAACAGTACTGTACATCTCAAATATTCTTTGAGACAGCATTATCTCCCCAGCCACATTTTTGTGCTTAACTCAATTTCTCAATCTTTAAATATCTGAAGCCTTTACTTTCAGTAGAATAGCTACTTAAAGTCTGGAGCTAATTTACCACTGCTCTTAGAACCTCCCAAAGCCCTGAAACCAGAGTCCATGCTTGAAGGGCAAGAAGTAAAACAGTGTCCAGCTTCTGCTCATCCATCTGTTTACAACAGGAAGAAGAACACCAAAGGATCATACAACCAGAAACTCTTAATCCCCATAAATACTATATTATCTTGATTCTCTGCCGCTAACATTTAATTTTGACCTTTTTATTACATTCTTAATTTTATTCTGTTCCCTTGGAAGAGAGAACAGGTACAAATGGCCTAGCGTAAGAGCTTATTATAGATGCTAAACAAACAGAATGAATCACTTCTCCTGTGGGTCATAACCTCCACTGGCCTGGAACACTGGTCCCTGTGACATGTTTCATGACAGCCAGAGATCTGTTCTGTGGCTGGCGGGAAGCGCATGCGTGTGTGTGTGTCTCTGTATGTATGTGAGTGTGTGTGTATGTGTGTGTGTGTAGTGGATGCATGCACGTGACAGGGAATCTCCCCAGAGAGGAACTCTGGCATGAATAATTAAGGGTTCTCTGGGAAATGATCCAGCTTCACCATCGATCCCACATCCATCCTGGGAAGACTGGCCTTCCAACGCTCAATCGAATTCTCTATGTCGGCATAGGCCTTGCAGTGTCCTCTTTTTCCATCTTCATCCTAGATTATGCTAATATTTATTATCTTCTCCTCTCATTGCTCTTCATGCCATATCCTGCTTTTCTTCTCTCATCTGGCCTCCCTTCCTTCTATAATTCTAGTGTCTTCTCTCTGGTCCTCTTTTCCTCATCTCCTCTCTTCTTCTCATCCCTTTTCATCTTCCTCCCTCTATTTCTCTTGTCTCTTCTCCTCTACTCCTCTTCTCATGTCTTCTCCTCTGCCCTATTCTCCTTTCTCTTCTCAATCTTCTCCTCTCCCATTTTCTCTTCTCCCCTCCTCTCTTTCCCCTCTCCTCTCTGCTCAAAACTGGCGATGTGCAGACATTCATCTCAGCAGTTACTGGGTACTCCAGGTGGAATAAAAAATAATTCTTATTTCCCTATCCAGATGCTTCTGTGCTTCTCCCACAGTCAGATCTCACAACTTTTCTGAGCAGTGTCTCCCCTGGGGAATACCCAATCAACTTTGTTTGCTTTTCTTTTTGGTGTTCTTTTTTGGGGGAGGAGGAAAGCGAGCTGATGCGGATTCTACCCTGTAAATTGTTGTCTAGGTTGTACTAGGTGTGGCTGTGTCTGAGGCCATCGATTGGGATCTAATTGAAAAGCACAGCCGATGTGTGATGTTATTCAGACAATGCAGAGCCAGAGGAGCAAGAAGAGGAGAGGGAAAAACAGAGAGAAAAGAGAGATTTAAGGCAGACAGATCAAACAAGATCAGTCATTTTAGACACATCAATCCCGGTAAAGATTTGTTTTACCTTATGCCTCACCTTAACCCTTACTTTATATTAACACCCCAGAGAACAATGCCTAAACTCAATCGTCAAGTTGTTTTCAAGTTTTACTTTAATTCTCAACAGTCTGGGCATACAATAGCCAGGCTTCTTCTACTTCACTCGCTGACATTTATTTCAACTGGACAAATTTGAAGTGAGAATGTGAGTCAGACTGGGTGAGGCAGCTCTTTAGGGGGTGGAAAGTGAGGACATGTTTGGAGAATTCTGCATTGTGCCTGGATCAATTCATTGCTAATCAAAAGAAAACACATGCCTTTATGACATCGCTCATCTATTGTAAATGCAATCTCAGTGGCATTTTAGACTTAGCAGAACAATAAATCCCCCCAAACATTTTTTGACTTGGAATTGGTAAGAGATGAATGAGTAACACCAATAAGATATATCAAAGGTAATACATATAGATAAGATACATTGTTGCTCATCATAAGAGGTTATGTAGTGTATATACACCGAACAAAATTATAAACGCAACACTTTTGTTTTTGCCCCCATTCATCATGAGCTGAATTCAAAGTTCTAAGACGTGTGTACACAAAAAGTCTATTTGTCTGATTTTAGATTGGAGGTGGCTAATGTGCGTCTGGAAAGAGAGTGAGCAGTGTACCCACATACAAAAACAGTTAGAAATTATCAAAAACATTAAATACTGTAACAGTACCCAAAAGTACACAACATGTTGTGGTTTTAGGGTCATAGTTCGGAACGGTTTCGGAACAGCACAAGAAGTATATCATCCAAAGTGACAGAGGATGTTTTTCAAAAGATGCGACACTAACCCAGAAGTGTTATAAGCTATTTAATGCCTAATGAGAGCCCAATCATGAATACAAAACATTATATGTTCTTAAAAGAATACAATTATTAAGCACAAAAGAAAAATAAATAGGAAATCCTGCATGAGGTTTATTTGCCAATACCACTGTTAACCTGAGCATTGGCTTGCTCATATGGTTTGGGAATTGTAATGTGCCTTTTGAACTTTTAGAAGGTGCTGAAACTCACTCTCTTTCACCCACTGAAAATGGGTGAATATCTGTGGCTGTAAGCACAAGTATTGCACTTGTAGTTTCTTTAGCACAATTTTACTCTGGGATTAAGGGTTGCTTAAATACTATGTAGAAGGGAAGTTGTATTGTCTTTTTGTGTTTCTATGTTGTCCGGTGATATAGATGCTAGAGGGATGTCGGCGTTGTTGAGCTATAAATAAAAAATTCAGGGAACACTCAAAACACACATCGGGTCTCAATGAAAAAAAAATATTAAAAATCAAAATCTTTACTGTAAATTGAGTAATTTTTTTGAGAACAAAATGATGTAACAACGGTCAATGGAAACCAAAATCACCAACCGATTAAGGGAACACATAAGTCACATGAAAATCAAAGTAAACAATTGAAATCACAGGCTCATCCAACTTGCGTGAATTTCATCATGTCAACTCATATTATGACTCAGTAGTGTGTATGGTCATGGGCCTGTATGCACTCCCCACAACATCTGGGCAAGCTCCTGATGAGATGGTTGATAGTGTCCTGGAGGGTCTTCTCCCAGACCTGGATCAGGGCATCAGTGGGCTCCTGGACAGTCTCTGTTGCTACTCGGCAGCATTGGATGAACCAAAACATTATGTCTCTGTGGTTCTCAATTAGGTTCAGATCTACGGAACGTGAGGGCCAGTCAATGGCATCAATGTCTTCGTCATCGAAGAACTGCCTACACAATCAGGCTACATAAGGGTGGGCATTGTCCTGCACCCAGAGGAACCCAAGGCCCATTGCACCAGTGTAAGATCTTACGATGGAACTGAGGATCTCATCCCAGTACCTAACAGCAGTCAGGGTACCATTGGCTAGCACATGGAGGTCTGTGTATCCCTCCGAGCATATGCCTCCCCGACCTGACCCAGCACCAAACTGGTCATGCTGGATGATGTTGCAGGCAGTATAGCGGTTACCACGGCATCTCCTGACTCTTTCACGTCTGTCACATGTGCTCAGTGTGAACCTGCTCTCATCTGTGAAGAAAAGGCAGTGGCAATGACGGACCTGCCAATTCTTGTGTCCTCTGGTGTATGCCAATTGAGCTAGACAGTACTGGGCTGTGAGCACAGGACCCACTAGAGGACTTCGGGCCCTCATGTCAGCCTCGTGGAGTCTGTTTCTGACAGCTTGGTCAGAAACATGCACACCAATAGCCTGCTCTAGATAATTTTGTAGGGCTCTGGCAGTGCTTCTCTTGTTCCTGCTTGTGCAAAGGAGCAGATACCAGTCCAGCTCCTCCTGTAACAGCCCCTCTCCTGTTATCTCTTCCATGCTCTTGAGACTGTACTGGGTGACACAGCTAACCTTGTTGTGATGGCAAGTATAGATGTGCCATCCTGTAGGAGCTGGACTACTTGTGCAACCTGAATGGGCTGCAGGTACCACCTCATGCTACCAGTAGTGACAAGGACACTAGCAAACCATAACACTAGGGAAGAATCAGTCAGGAAGGGTAAGGAGAGAGCAATTCTTGAGTGGTGCAGGCATTGCGTTAATGTTGTAACAACTCTTTGTAAATCATTGTTGTAGTATACTTGGAAGCCAAAATGATGCTAAAATGCCGATATCTCCCCATGTGCATCTCTCAAAACAATGGTCTTGTGTTTGCCAGCAATTATTTTGTCTATTATGACCAGTGTTGAGGAACATTACTTTTCAAAGTAACTAATTACAGTTACTAGTTACAGTTCCCATACAGTAACATTACTCATTTACTTGCTGTAGAAAGTAAGGCGTTAAGTTACTTAAGTCATTTGATTCTATATTCACGTGTTTTTCACTTACACCCAAAAGGCACAGATTTAATGGGATGTCATATAATTGCGTAGTCGGGTATTGTGTAATCAGTGTCACTCAACAGCATATAACAATCATTAAACAGCAAGTGTGACCAATCCTATTATCTCAAGTAAGTATTTACCATTAAGCTAAATAATATTTGTGTTTAGTTCTTTAATCAAAAGTCTCTTAAATAAATAAATTACTTTATATTGCAAGTGCCTCCACATTTTCAGGCCAAGCTTATTATACAGCCTTTATGTGACTTCAATACTAGATAGATCCATTGTGGTGAACAATGAGGAACAAAAATAACAGCTGTAGCATTGTACACTGATAAACATACCTTCTCAAAAAGAAAACAGCAATTGGAAATCTCTGCAATAATGTGCATAATCCATTCATGTTTCGTAACTTTATTCAGAGGTGATTTTTTTTAAAAATGATTCACAAAAATCGCATTTAGAAAAAGAACATGTATTTAGATGTAAATTTACTATAAAATATATTAGATAAAAGGAAATCTTTCTTTGCTTATATAAACAACCACTTTGAAACAACCACATTATTAACACCTGATCAATGAAAGGGTTTTATTTTATTAAAGGTTAGTTGAAGGGAGTTTGTAGGATGTATAAAAAATTATATTTGCCAGGTAAATGAAAGTCAGTAACAACAAGTTCAATATCATTTATGTATATAGAGAATAATGTAGACCAAAGAATCAAACTTTTGAAACAGCCAGTGGTCTAAATAGCAGGACCTCAGACTTCACACACTTTACAAGTCAGAAAAATAGAAGCTGTTTTACCAAGCAGCGGTCATGTTGGCACCAAAACTGTCAGGGCGGCGGAATAGTACTTCAAGAAAACACGTTGTCGACGCAAACAACAATTCAAATAACATTTTATGCTTTCTAGGCTTAGTGTTAAGGCCAAAAAGCTAATGAGTGCATAAAATCTCCTTTCACTTGTTGTCGGAACATGCTTATGTTTGGTGCCTACAACTACACATCGTACTCAGAACAGACTTCTCTGCATCTAGGCATGGAAAGCTTGTGTAGAGGGCAAAATGGATGCAGCAAAGTACAGAGAAATTAACAGTTACATTCTGCCTCTGCTGACCGCATTCTGCCTCTGGAGACACTGCATACTTTAGCAATATCTTGGGTGTTTCACAAAGGTGGCCTTCATGGTTGTAGAAAAGGGGAAGCAATTTCTCTGAAAAAAATTGGTTAGAAGTTGCGAGACACTGAGGAAGTCAAAGAAGAGTTTATGATGCGATGAGAGCAAAACAGACCTAATGTCTCAATGTTACGTGTATGTTTGGTGCAAATTCCTGAGAACACCATCCCTACCGTGAACCAATAATCTCTGTTTTGTTCTCAATCACATCATAAAGATTTGATGGCTGGGTGTCCACATACATTTTGTCATATGTTGTACTCATGCATTCAGTTATTCTCTGTTTAATATTATTCATTAATTTTGAACAATGTGCTGATTATATTTTACACTTTGACATTATGGATCTTTTTGTGTTTATTGGTGGCAAAAATATTTTCATGTTGTCACACTGTAAAATAGGGAAAAGTCTAAGGGGGAGTGAATGCTTTTAACATCTACTGTGTCTACCAGAGAAGATATTTTCAGTACGAAATCTTAGGTGTTGCAAACAAGAATGTGTCATTAGTATGTCCTGTTGTAGAAGAGATTTTATCCTGGCTATACATCCTGAGATGTTTCCTCGGAAGATACAGGCAATGCTGGTTTATGTCCATGGTGCCAGCATCTCAAATTTTTCCTGTTTGCTTCTAGTTTGGACCGTCCAATTAAAGTTAGCATGCCAGATAAGGACATATTGCTACTGTCAGCTGTGGCATCTTCTGTAGAATATTAAGGTTCACTGAGTCTTGGCTCCAAAGGAAGTACAATATAAATTGTTTTTTCTAGTGTATTGTCACTTTCCATTCAATAGACAAACACTTGATTTGGACATACATCATTTGATGCCTTTAGGAATATGGGAGTTTTGAGGAACTACCTGGTTCTTAATTTCATAATTGTGTTAAGAAATTAAGAAAGTACACTGGTCCCTAAAGGTATTGAAAGTTTCCATGCTTTCTATGTTATCTATCATACTTCCACAGAGTGTTGACAATGCGTTGAAATTAGGAATCTTCCTGAGGTGAAAAAGTATTCAAGAAGTATAGTAAGAGAAGAAGATGGGTAGAGAGAATGAGAGAGAACGAGATGTTTCCAGAAAGCAAACCTAATTATTTCAGTTCCTGTGAGAATTTCGACTCATTATAACAACAGACAATTTGTTCCCTCAGACACTTCCTCTGTCAGACCTCTCGTCCTCTCTCTGTTTCTCCTTCCTCTTTCTCTCTCCTCATCATTCCATCTAAGTAATGTCTCTCTCCCTCTAACCCTTCTCTCTCCCATCCATTTTCTTCTCTCTCTGCCCTTCCATCTCTTTCTTTCTTTCTACCTCACCCCCATACTCCCTCGTTTCTAAGATCCTTTCATGTTTCATTTGCATAGTGGAAGTTTTGGCTTCCCAACTGTGTTTGGTTTTCAGGAAGTTTTCACACTGCTGGCACCCTGGGTATCTCTGCTGTCCTCCTGTCTGTCTGTATTTCTGTCTGTCTGCTACAGTTCCCTGTAGGTTGCTGAGGAAGGTGTTCATCTAAGCCCACTTACAGCACATTGCCGCTTTCATCATGAAGCTGTGCACTGCAACTGACCTACATTGGTTGTGAAGTTCCCGTATTCTCATCCTTTCCCGTCTGCCTAACTGATTCTCTCTGTCCATATCTTTCAAAATTCTATTTTTCATATTTTCCTCTCTCTGCTTTCCTCTCTTCTACTATTTTCCTCTACCTTCCCTTTACCTGTTTTGTAGTTGTAAATAAATGTTGTCAATCAAATACAATGTCTAAAAAGTTAATCATAATAACATATTACTTAAAAATAATTGCAATACAGTGCACCGTTTGATTTGACTATGTTAAACAATGCCACATAATAAAGGACATACAGAAAAGCTGACAAAATACAGTGCATATAAAAGTCTACACACCCCTGTTAAAATGCCAGATGTTTTCATGTAAAAGAATGAGACAAAGATAAGTCATGTCCGACATTGTTCCGCTTTTTATGTGACCTATAATGTGAACAATTAAATTGAAAAATTTTTGGGGAGCAGATTAGTAGACCATTTACATTAACATCACTACATTAACACACACCACATACACACTCCTCACACAGAAACACACATTCAAACCCCAAAAATATACTGGACAGTACTGTCCACAGCACTGCTATCCACAGCATGCATCGGATACCACAACCTGGGACAAATATATCAGGCTGTGGATCGGTGGAATGCCAGAATCAAGGGGGAACATAGATCTGCCAAAAAAAGCCTTTGCCTTAGTTCCCTCTCCCATCACTGGCCTTCGGAGCAGTGTTCCTCCTCATTAATATACACTGCTCCAAAAAATGAAGGGAACACGTAAATCACACATTAAAGATCAACTACTGTCTTAGACCTAGGGATCACCCTGGGGATCTCTGAAGTCTTCAAAGAATGTGTTGGCAAATGGCTGGGGACCCAAGCTTAAAACAATACGGTTCCACCATTTGGGTGACAGGATGGAGAAAAGCTTTGACCGGGTTGAGTGGGAAATTACCTCTGTTGAGGTTTGTTCAGACAGAAAACATCACGTAGGAGTTTGCAGCCCTGTACATGCAAGTCTTGGCATTAGGTTCTGCTCCTTTAGGGTAACTCATTGCCATCACATGATCTTGTGTACTACTGGTCCCCCTACAAGCAACACAGAATCAAACAGGTGAATGCAGGGAGGGTGGGTGTCTACCCGCATGCTAGTACAAGCTCAACAACTGACTGAGTGCCCTGATGGTTATATAGACAGGTTACAATCTGACATGTGATTAGAACGATCCTGCATCAGCTGATGCTTGCTGACCAATTACTGCTCAGGTTTCCTGGCTGAGCTGGCTGTGGTTAAAGAGACCAGAGGTGTTCTCTTTGCAGTCCATAGGTGATTAATGTCTAATGTGATGACTAACATTGATAAGTGATGCAAAGGCCGGTGGGTGACAGTTAGGTTAAGGCATTGCTGAAAATACTGAATGGTGGCTGCAGCAGGTTGGGGCAACTACTAATGCTTTTTAAAATAATTTAATGTATACATATTTACTGCACTTTTATGACATTGGACCAAACCCATGAATGATATATGTTTTTCTCAACAGGGGTACTCTCAATCAATCAGTCAATTTCATATTCGGCAGGTCTCCAGTACAAGGTTATATAGACTAAGCTGTGACAAGGCATTTTCTGATTGACGGTTTGCACACCAGTGTATGTGGGGGATAAATGAGGGATTATAGATTGAACAATCTGTGTGGATTAGTATATGATATGGAGCTAACACTGCTCAGGTTTAAGGAAGGAGAATATTTGGAGGGTTTGGAAAAGTAGTAGCTGTCTAATTTGCACATGGCACCCATACACATAGATACAAATGGATGTGTAAGTAGGGATTGTATGACAGAGAACAGAAATCTTCTGGAACATCTGGAGCATCAAAGACCAGCACTATTAATTATTCATACAGAGACTGACAGAATGTGGAGTGTGTGTGCACGTGTGTCATCCATAAATCTAAGAACTGAGAAACCAAAGCATGTTACAATGACCTATTTATTTGTATGCTATAGTTCTGTGTCTGCCCTCTGATGGATGGATATCAAAAGTTTTAAATGAGCAAGTCAACTGTAAGCATTTGAACATGAACCTGTAAACCTAAAACCTGTAAAATCACATTAATGATTTACTGTAGGGTACGTATTTTCAATTGCATTATGGTGCAGTTCTACTGTGTATGAATCTGTTAAATTAATCACTAGACTGGGTTTAAATGTTGAATGTTGCTTGGTCTATAAGTGATGGGGTTACTGACCTCATCCACTAATAATTTAAGTGACAGAAGCTGGTTGAGAATAAATGAGGGATGATTTCATGGATAGTGAACATAAGAATAGACGCAAAACAGGACAGAAGAGGGGAAAAGAGAGGGAAGTGCTTTAGAGATTTGTAAAGACTTCAGAAGGAACTGTAAGGAGACACAGCAATAAAGTTATGATATCTATAATTGAATATGGCATAGGGCTATCGTAGACACAGTGCAAACCGACATAAGGCTAACAGATAAAGGCTAATACAGATAAAAGCTAACATTTGATATGCTCTGGTAACTTTCTATGCATATTCATGTACATTAGCACATTGTCGTTATTCTACATGATTTGAAATGGCTCCATATTACCATTACTACATTATTTGAAAATGCATGCAGTCACTATTGTTATTTTTATATTTTATATTTTCTGTTATTATTTTTGCTTTATACATCTCTTAATTACTATGTAGATGTTGCGTACCATGTCAAAATAATTTATTTTCAGAAATAACATGTTGTTCGGTGCGCTTAAATACAAGACTTTGATAGGGAGCTAACATCGACAAAGGCAAGACACAGTGCTAACCCAGACATAAGGCTAACATACAGCTCCGGAAAAAAATGAAGAGAACACTGCAGCTTTTTCTTTCCCAAAAAAGTCTAAAAGAACGTTTTTGAGTGAGGAACAGAAGGGTTAAAATTAAGAGACCACTGCTAATTGAACGTTTCTGTTTCTCACTGAAACCTTATAATAAGGTGCAGTGATCTCTTAATTTTTTCCGGAGATCCCGGTTATAGCTAACGTGGGATGTTAGCACATTGAGAAATGCTCCAGGGACTTGATTACTAAGTGAATACCATACAATCAATGGGAGTTGGGAGTACAATCAAAGTTCTCTCCATTCTATTTCTACTTCTCGTGCTCTTCTATCTCTTCTCTCCCTCCCTCCTTCCTCCATTCTGTCACTCACCCCACAATCTCTCTACCTCCTCTCGTCCACCTCCACCTATCTTCTTACTCTCCAGATAGGATGTGTCAGGCCAAAAGACAGGCAGTTGAACTGATAAACAGATAATGGCCAACAGTCAAATAGAAGAACAGACACGTTGATAGGGTTGAGCTGCAATAGGCAAATGGGGGAGACAGACAGAAATACAGACGAGGTTGGGGTTGACATGCAAACAGGCAAGGATCCATCGCTCTCCTAAAGTGTTCAAAGTTCAGAGAGAAAAAATAACATGATCTCTGCCTCCTTCCGGTGGAAAATGAAGATGAAATGGTTGATAGAAGCATTGCATAATCCAGTTCTGCTAGCTCCCTTTCGTCTCTCATGCTTATGCAATCACAAAACCATGCATATGGCATGGCAACCAGGACGGCACACAAACACAGGTCATTTTGATGAGGCCTTCAAAGGAGTAGACATACAGTAATCCAACTGTAGACATTGCAGATGATATGCATATTGTCGATTATTGGACAGAAATAGAAATAGCTACAGCCCTCTTATCTTGCCATACTATATACGGTACAATACACTGATATTCTATACATATAGTATATACAGTGGATATAAAAAGTCTACACACCCCTGTTACAATTACAGGTTTTTGTGATGTAAAAGAATGAGACAAAGATAAATCATGTCAGAACTTTTTCCACTATTAATGTGATCTATAATGTGAACATTTCAATTGAAAAACAAAATGAAACCTTCAAGGTGGAAAAATTCAAAATAAAACCCTTACAATAACCTGGTTGCATAAGTGTGCACACCCTCCTAAAACTGGGGATGTGGCTTTGTTCAGAATTAACCAAACACATTCAAACTCATGTTAAATAGAAGTCATTACACACCTGCCATCATTTAAAGAGACTCTGATTAATCAGAGAGTCTGTTCTAGTAGGATTTTCCTGACATTTTCTTAGTTGCATCTCAGAGCAAAGCCATGGACCGCAGGGAGCTTCCAAAGCATCAGAGGGATCTGATTGTTGAAAGATAGCAGTCAGGAGAAAGTTTAAGAAGAATTTCCAAAGCATTAGATATACCATGGAACAGAGTGAGGACAGTCATCATCAAGTTGAGAAAATATGACATAACAGAGACATTACCAAGAACTGGACGTCCCTTTAAAATGTATGAAAAGACTAGAATAAACCTGGTTAGGGAGCTTTCTAAGAGGCCTACAGCAAGAGTAAAGGAGCTGCAGGAATTTCTGGCAACTACTGTCTGTGTGCTACATATGACAACAATCTCCTGTATCTTCATACTATGAATGGGCTATGAGGTAGGGTGGAAAGACAGAAGCTTTTGCAAAAACAAACATCAAGTCTCCCAAATGCACATGGGAAAATATGTTATCGTCTGATGAAACCAAGGTTGAACGTTTTGGCCATATTTCCAAAAGGTATGTTTGGTGCAAAAACAACACTGCACATCACCTAAAGAACACCATACCCACAGTAAAGCACAGTGATGGCAGCATCATGCTTTGGGGCAAAGTCAGGGTAGAGGGAATTATGAACAGTTTGAAATACAGTTCCCAATACCAATTTTGGCACCAAACGTTCAGGTGGCCGTTAGAAAGCTGAAGAGGAAGTTTACCTTTCAGCAACGACACAAAGCACACATCCAAATCCACAAAAGCAAGGCTTTGATTGTATGGTATTCACTTAGTACTCAAGTCCCTGGAGCATTTCTTTATCTGCTAAAATCCTATGTCAGCCATAATCTACAGCTCCATAAAAAGTTAAGAGACCACTGCATCTTTTTCTTTAATTTCCCAAAAAGTTGAAAAGGAAAGTTTTGAGTGAGGAACAGAAGTGTTGAATTTGCAGTTGTCTCTTAATTTTAACCCTTCTGTTCATCACTCAAAACTTTCCTTTTCAACTTTTTGGGAAATTTAAGAAAAAGATGCAGTGGTCTCTTAACTGTACTGAGCTGTACATACTGTGTACTATATACCGATATCACTATATACATACACAGTACACTTGATGTACAAAGACTCTTCCTACAAACACCCCTGTTGCTTTTTGGGCACAATTAAAGATCACCAATAAATCCCCAGCATGTTCGGTAAAATCAGTGTTTCTATCCTAGGTTCATTAAGTTCATGAACGTGGGGGGGGCGATTAGAAATGAAAATACCCAGAGTGTTTTTTGCATGCTTTTCTCTCAACATTAATCCCCACTTCTTCTTTAGATATCCATTTGAATTGATTCTCTGGTGGTAGGTAGTCTTGTAGGTAGAGCATCTAACAAGTAACTGAAACGTTACAAGACTAAATCCTGCAAGGATTCAAACAACATGTTTTGTTCTTCTGTCCCTAAGCAACGCCAGTTGTTCCTGTAAATAGCTCCAAATGAAATGGTCTACTAATCCATTTTTTTGTTGTTTACATTTAAGGAACTGCATCACTTTCTGCTTGTCACAGTATTCAATACCAAAAATATAGATATTTCTCTCATTTCTCACACCTATTGCTAACGTTGTTCTCTTAGTTAATCTCTGGTCCTGTCTTTTTCAAGTTACAAGTGCTTACTATATATTTCATTCAGTCTGGAGGGATACACTGTCAAAAAACAGGCCTGGCTCCAGGATGAAATAACT
The DNA here is from genome assembly GCA_016801105.1 of Esox niger. Lineage (NCBI taxonomy): Eukaryota > Metazoa > Chordata > Actinopteri > Esociformes > Esocidae > Esox > Esox niger. The sequence continues at coordinate 7,871 of JACXGJ010000553.1, read as the reverse complement.
AAAGGGGCATTCTTTTGTACATGAGGGGGCATATCTAAGTCATATACCATTTGCAGTGTTTATGGGGAAACAAAATTCAAAGTGCACTAAATCTATCTGTTGGGGGTACTGCCCGGAGTCTGGCAAAAAATAACCCTGTGATGGGATATAGGTATTATTTGTCAGTTCATAGGATGTAAGCCAACTAAACGTGTCCACTTGGGCGTGTAACTCTTTGTCAAATAACCTGGCTGCATCGTTACCCTTCTTTTTAATTAAACGCTCCTCAAAGCAAGCTCAGAGAAACGCTGAACCACTCGAGTGTGATGCAGCAAATAATAATAAACACAATAATGATGAACACAGGGGCTACCTTCGGTCTCTGTGTGTGTCTGTCTTTATGTCTCCTCAGGTGTGTGTGTGTGTGTGTGTGTGTGTGTGTGTGTGTGTCTGCGGGTGTGTGTCGAGGACATGCAGGGGATAATACCCAATATTAATTGGATTTACGCTAATATGAGAACGGATGAACAACCACAAAAATAATCACTAAGAAATGCATATCATTTACAATTTCAATCACAAGCACCTGCCCATCGCTCCATGGCATGAGATGAGATTCTTGGGACAGTTATTTGACAGGAACTCATTAATATGTACATAATGTTTACATATGCAACACTATGTGATTCATCAACCCAAGGACACATAAAAATCCCAAAATCGTGACAATCGAATTCACAATATTAGTATTTAAATGTTTCTCTCTTCATGCTTCGTTGCTAGTAAGCTAATTTAAACATAGAACAACAATTCTGGCTGGCTGTGTTGCACACAGTTGGAGGTATTATCTAGTTATTAGTGAGAGGTGTACAGGCATGCGTGGGTTCCTGTGAAGTTTGCTATTTGAGCTGTGTGTAATCTAAGCTACATAAGGATCAGAGTTATGTTCCAAGGGTTTAAGGCTATTAAACTCTAGTCGTGGAGGGCTAAAACACTTCTGGTTTTCCCCCTGAACTTCTAATGAAGCACTGATTTGGACCTGGGACACCAGATGTGTGCAATGACCACCAGGAACAAAACAAAAAACTGCTGTTGCCTTATCCTTAAGTAATGGCTTTAGGGTAGTGGACCAATTACTATGATGTGAGAGACTTTGAAAGAGCGAGAGAGACAGACAGACAGAGTGAACAGTATTTCACTAAGATGAGATTTAGATTTAGATAAACTGAGATAATTTGTTATAGAACCCACAGCCTACTATGGATATAAGATCAGATGTCCACCAACCAATAATTCACAGAATTAAATAAAAGTATCCTCAGAGTACACACACACTTGTCTCACACCCACTTAAAGGAAAGTAATTCTCAAATCTTCCATAACAAAGCTCTAATTCAAGAGATGAACTTAGAGAAAATCCTTCAAAGCAAGCTAATTTTACAGTTCTGTTCAGAAACCCAAGCAGACCACAAAGAGTCCCAGGAGAGCAACACAGACCCACCCCAATCATAGGTATGTCTAAAGGGAGGAGTTTGACATTCTGGAAATAATAAAAAATGAAATACAGTAAATTTGAATCCTATTTAGTCTGAAAACTTACATGCGAATCAATACTTGAACAATGTCCAAAAATGAAGAATTAGTCAGCTTGGCCTTGGAATTTGGCGACGTGGTCACTGCCCACAAAAAGGTGTAAAAGGAGATGCATTTTCTGGCCAAATGTATGACCAAATTACAGACAGATGCTTCCCTCAGTTCATAAAGATCAACAAATTGTGTGGTTGAATTGAGGAATCAATTCAACCACTGATAAGCTTGGGTAATTGTTAGACCTGACACAGCAATTGGCAATCAAAGCATCAAGATGGACACTGTTGCCAAGGGAAAAGGGGCAACCAGTGGAGCACAAACAACATTTTCAATATAATCAATATACATTTTTTTACATTAATTTATTTTGCCTTATCATTCATAATTGTATGTACTTGCACATTGTTTTCGGACATATACATTAGATATAAGATATAATATAACATTTCATATATATTCATATTTTGTTTTTAACATATTTTATTTATTATATAAACACTGGTCAAAAAAATTAAGGGAAAACTTAATGGTTTTGCAGGTGGTGGCCACAGACAATTGCTCTCTCCTTATACTTCCTGATTGATTCTTCTCTTTGGTTGCATTTTGCTGGTGTTGTTGTCACTACTGGTAGCATGAGGCGGTACCTGCAGCCCATTCAGGTTGCACAGATAGTCCAGCTCCTCCAGGATGGGACATCCATATGTACCTCTACAAGGTTTGCTGTGTACCTAGTACAGTCTCAAGAGCATGGAGGAGATATCAAGAAATAGGCTGTCACACAAGGAGAGGTAGGCATCAACCCAGCAACAGGACCGGTATCTGCTCCTCTGTGTGAGGAGGAACAGGTGGAGCACTGCCAGAATCCTACAAAATGAATTAAAAGAGGCTACTGGTGTGCATGTTTCTGACCAAACTGCCAGAAACAGGCTACATAGGGCTGGCATGAGGGCCCAATATTCTCTAGTGGAACCTATGTTCACAGCCTAGCACAGTGCAGCTCGACTGGCATTTGAACACCAAGATTGGCAGATCTGCATTGCCCCTCTGTTCTCTTCACAGATAAGAGCAGGTTCACACTGAGCACATGAGACAGACATGAAAGAGTCTGGAAACGAAGTGATGAAGTTTATGCTACCTTCAACATCAACCAGAATGACCGGTTAGGCGGTGGGTCAGTGATGGTCTGGGGAGGCATATCTTTGGAGGGTCACACAGACTTCCACGTGCTAGCCAACTGTACACTGACTGCTGTTAGGTACAGTATTAGGATGAAATCCTCAGACCCATCGTCAGATCTTACACTGGTGCTGTGGAACCTGGGTTCCTCCTGGTGTAGGACAATGCCTGGCCTTCAAGTGGCCAGAGACTGTAGGCAGTTCTTGGATGACAAAGACATGAATGCCATTGACTGGCCCTCATGTTCCCCACACCTGAATCCAATTGAGAACCTCAGGGATGTTATGTATTGGTGCATCTGACACCACCAAGTAGCACCAGAGACTGTCTAGGAGCTCACTGATGCCCTGATCCAGGTCTAGGAGTAGATCCCCAGGACATCATCCACCATGTCATCAGGAGCATGCCCAGACATTTTCAGGTGTGCATGTAGGCATGTTGGGGCCATACACACTACTAATATTATGAGTTGCCATGATGAAATTTACAAAAGTTGGAACAGCCTGTGATTTAATTGTTTACTTTGATAGTCAGTGTGAGTTTGAATCCAGTCCTCAGTCGGTGGGTGACTTTGGTTGTCATTGACCGTTATTGCACAATAATTAATAATTGCACAATGTACAGTAAAGATTTAGATCATCAATATAGATGTGTGATTTAAGTGTTCTCTATATCATTCTTGAGCAGTGTATTATATTTTTGGTTTTATACTTGCTCCAGCCATCTTAAGAGATTTTGTGTATGTTTACTTAAATTTTCAATTCCAATAAAGCCCTTAAACTTGAATTTGGACTTGATTTTTGCAGGGTAGACAGAGAGAAAGTGTAAGAATAAGACAGACTAAGAGACCCAGTGGGGGAGATGGAAAACAGGAAAATTTGGTGTGAAACAACACGTCTGTACGAAAGGGGTGGGGGCACAAAGCAACTGTTGCGTGTGACCTCCCCCGGGGCGTTTTCTGGTGTTTCTGCGGGAAAAAAATACTCTCAGAACAATGCCACAAACACAACCTGCAGAACATTTGACATTGTACATCGATTACAGTACATTCAATGAATATGGTAAAAGATATGGAGAAGTTTTGAGAAAAACATACAAGGAAAGAAAAGAGAGGAAATGGGAGGCAATAATGGGGAGGAGAGTAGGGTTCAAGGGGTTAGGAAGGAGGGGAAATAAGAAGAGGACAGAGCAAAGCGAGGACAGGGGAGGAGGAAGGTCAAATGCTGATTGGAGGTATGCGGTAATTGTAAGGTGGCTGAAAGGAGAGTGAGGTTAAGAGGTAAATGAAATATTGCAGTAATCAGGACACCGTTTTGACTGCTACTGAACCCTACAATTCCCTCTGATGATAGACTACTACGGCCTGATTTTAGTGTCTGTCTTCTTTCGAACACACACTCACACACATACATACAGCAGGCGGAATGTCCTCATACTATGTTGTATGCTGCATTTGTTTTCATACATCCAGGATTATGTAGTGTAGTGTTTACAAAGTGAAGAGAACAATTGATCATTAAATGGTTTGAAAAACTCTGTGTGTATTGAGACCCATAGGAAGGTCACCATAGAGCTCCAGGCAAACTACCTACAGTATTCGCATCATCCAACAGTTAATATTTAAACTGGAAAGAATATAAATACGGTAACCGCCTTCACAGATACACATCTACTGCGAATAGTCTGTAAATTTCTTCAGTGACCACATTGCAATTGGTTGAGTATGACTAAACTGCCCCAAGCAACAAACCCAGTTCCATTTTTCAAGAGGAATCTTAACCCTCTGATGAGCCAGCGCTCTTGCATCATCATTTCCATAATATTGACTAAGTTGTTCTGATTTCCTATTAAATTTGTGTCAGTTATGTTAATGCTGGTCCATGAAATAAACTCAGAATCAGTAGATGGGAAATTATTGGCTTCCAGAAAACCAAATTAGACAGATAAATGTCTTTGGCTAAATCAGCATGGAGGAAATACACCTGTTGACCTCATACAGAGCCTTATACAAAACAAGAGTTCAGGGAAGATCAAAGACTAAATCTTAGATTTCTATCTTGAAGCAATCACAGAGAGCCCTACCTTGTTCTGAATTTAAATGGAATCAGTCTTGGGTTGAAACATTTCCTCTGGACCACTGTCACGACCATGACATTATGGAGATATGGACCAGGCGCAGGCAAGTGTGGCACTCGGTGAGGTCTTTATTGTAACACAAAGAACAGAAAACACAGAGCACTAGATAACAACATATAAAGTAAAAGAGTAAATGAAACCGAAACTCGCCACAAACATCAATACACGTCATCACATGAAACAATGACTGACAAATGAGGGGAGCAGAGGAGAAACATTTAAACACATGCTAATGACCTAATTGGGACCTGGTATAGAGACAGTTGAGGGCAAGACAAATGAAGGAGACCAGGATGAGTTTGTGACCATTGGGGAGATAGGAAAAGCGGGAGATGATGGAACAGTCCGTCACCTCACTGTCACAACTACGTTATTTGATGGATTCTAAATACATAAATGATCAAGTTGATGTTGAAACAGTTCATATCTGCTCTTTTGTTGATACAATTAAACTAAGTCTGTAAACAACACCAAACAATAAACTCTAAAAAGACAGCAGGAGAGGACACCTGCATGGTGCAGTGGTTGAAAGTCACTGCCTTGCCGTAAAGCTTTATCACAAGCTCATTTAATTTGGACCCAGACACAGTGAAAAACGGTTCTGTGGTCTGACTAATCACATTTGTAATCATTTTCGGGAATCATGGATGCCACGTCCTCCGGGCTAAAGAGGGAAGGGACCACCCAGCTTGTTATCAGCACACAGTTCAAAAGACAGCATCCGTGATGGTATGGGGGTGCATTAGTGCACATGGCATGGGGGAGTGTCTTGCACTTTTATAAATTCACCATTCATGCTGAACAATATATACAGGTTTTGAGTAACATATGCTGCCATCCAAATGTCTTTTTCAGGGAAGGCCTTCCTGATTTCAGCAAGAGAATACCACATCACATTCTCCCCAGTTCCCAAACACTTACAGAGTGTGGTTAAAAAAAGAGGCGATGCAACCACACATCACATTTCTCAGTATCAACATTTTGATATGTTGTCTTTGTATACTTAATATAGGAATTACATTTTCTGTTTTTATTTACATTTTAAGCAGAATCCTGACTTTTTTGGAAACAGGGTTGTACATCATATCCACGTCGCTGCTTTTGTGTCACAGACTCTTGATAGATTCCTACACATTCTTAAAAATAATAAGTGACACACCATCCAACCTTTTTTTCCATGTGTAGACATCAGTTCATTTAAAAATCCCTTCTAAGTAAATCCCTTTCACCCTCTGTATCCTGCTCTCCCTCACCACTAGCAGTTAGCAGACATGATTTACAAGGTGGTTGCTACTTAGTCCCCAAGGCCTTTACTAAGTTAGTTAAAAATGCATTATTCTGTGCACCCAGGGCATGGTATGGCCTACAATCTACGCCTAGCCTAGATGCATCTGTTCCTGTTACGGTGTTTGAAATCCTAGTCAATGATTCTGTTCAAGAAGATTGTTCTTGTAGGCAGAATCCAGTTGTTGGTGTGCTGATTGTATTCTACTGTATATTGTAATGTTGTATTGATTGCGGCTGTTTTCTTGGCAAGGGTTCCCTTACATTGGGCTTTTCCTGGTTAATTAAATACAAAAACACAAAAATTATTATCTGCATATTATTCAAAGTTTTCAACTATTTTGATAAGGGTGTGAAGTTGATTAATGGCTTACAATGTTCTTTTTCCATTCTTTGTATTTTAGAAATCTTCTAGATAAAGACACCTTCTCCAAATCGGACCCATGTGAGTATGACTTCCCTCCCTCCCTCATGAAGATTGCAGCAGTTTTTTAACAATGCATAGAAATCTGACATACTAGGAACAAACGTCTACATTTGATGTAGATTGGACCCCTGTGTGGTTAAAGGTTTTACATAAGGTAAAAATAAAACAATAATTTTAACAGTTTTAGGCATTCATTCCAAGTTTGTTAGTCTGGGCTAATGTTACCTAGTGTTCTAAAAAAAACTGTCAACCATCCAGTCATGTCAATAAAGCACCAATTCAATCGTAATCTCCCTGAAATGTTAGTTCTGCCGTTAGCCTTAGTTTGTTGTTTGTTCATGGTCCTGTAAATAACACTTTTGTATTGATCTGTTCAATGTAACAGAATCTATCTGTCTTTCTCTAATTGCCTTTCTGCCCATGGGTCTCTAAATTTCTCTGTCTCATTGTCTTTTTCTCCTCTCTTTCTTTTTCTGTCCCTTTTTCTCTCTGTCTCTCTCAGTGTGTGTGCTCTACACCCAAGGCGTAGAGACCAAGCAGTGGAGAGAGGTAAGCACAGCAGATACACACCAGACACACACACAAAACTCATACAGTGTTCTAATGTCCAATTAGTCCCTTGCTATGTGTATTGACTATTTATGGGGGAAGTAGCTTCTTCTTATTTGTGTCCTTTCATTTGAAAGCCAACTTAGCCAAGACATTTAATAGATAAAACGTTTGGGATAGCTTTGGAATAAATGGCTTTAACTATTACACCAACCTCTACATGCAACACAAAGCTATGGCGCTACATTCCGAATGGGAGCATTTCATTACTTAACTTTTTTGTTGGTTTTCCAATGTTGGGGACATTGATTAGTTAATTCAGAGATCCTTTGTGGAGATCTGAGAAGTTAAACCTTTTTGATCTGTATTGACATTCTGGTCATTTAACAGACTCCAGATGGGATAGTGTATTCATCTGATCGACCTGTCTACCATAGCTTAGTCATACAACCAAGCATAGGAAGGAAAAAATTACCAGTTTCCGTTTGACTGACTTGTCTTACCATATTGATTGTTGTCAAAACTCTACCAAAAAGTGGTAACCAGGGTTCTGAATTTGGACCGTATTTGTTATGTGATCTAACTGATCGTGTGACCATCAAAGATATGTTTAAGAAGGACTCCCCACATTCATTTGATGCTCTGGGAATCCAGACCCAACCATAACAACTACAAGACAGGTCTTGGGTACTGTATGAAAACCTACTACACCTGCTCTCAAAAGGATTAA
>JACXGJ010000552.1:0-118538 GCA_016801105.1 Esox niger | reverse complement strand
CTATATCACAGTGGGGTCAGTCAGTTGGTGCTATATCACAGTGGGGTCAGTCAGTTGGTGTTATATCACAGTGGGGTCAGTCAGTTGGTGCTATATCACAGTGGGGTCAGTCATTTGATACTATATCACAGTGGGGTCAGTCAGTTTGTGCTATATCACAGCAGGGTCAGTCATTTGATACTATATCACAGTGGGGTCAGTCAGTTGGTGCTATATCAAAGTGGATCAGTCAGTTGGTGCTATATCACAGTGGAGTCAGTCATTTGATACTATATCACAGTGGGGTCAGTCAGTTGGTGCTATATCACAGCAGGGTCAGTCATTTGATACTATATCACAGTGGGGTCAGTCACACAGACCACACCCTGTTTATAATATAAACCGAGTGCATCCTCTGTTTGAGATCAGTGTTCTTTCGGGTCAACATTGGACCGGACAATACCCTTGCCTTGTTCTGTAACCAGGCCTCTGCTCTCCCCGGCAGGTTGGAGTGGGTGGAGATCATCGAGCCACGGACGCGGGAGCGTATGTACGCCAACCTGCTGACTGGGGAGTGTGTGTGGGACCCACCGCAGGGCGTGCGCATCAAGAGGACGGGGGACAACCAGTGGTGGGAGCTGTTCGACCCAAACACCTCCCGCTTCTACTACTACAATGCCTCCACGCAGCGCACCGTCTGGCACCGCCCACACGCCTGTGACATCATCCCCCTGGCCAAGCTGCAGACGCTGAAGCAGCACACGGACGTGCCCTGCCCCGGAGGCGGGGGGACGGGGGGAGACAGAGGAGGGAGGACGTCAGCGGACAACAGCCCCGGGAGGAGCAGCGCAGTCAGCAGGGAGGGGAGCACCTCGTCTTCTCTAGACCAGGAACTGACCACATCGGAGAAACCGACCAATAGAGAGGAGGCAGACAGGTACGCTACTCGACGACCACTGACATGACCACCATCCTAGCACTGCATACCTGACACCCCCACCACGCTACACCTCGACATTATCACATCCGCGAAACAGGCCAGTAGATAGGAGTCAGACGGGACTGTTACACTGGGGTTTCCCAACCTCTGGGCCGCGGACGGGAACTAGGTCATGAAGAGTCTGCTACAGGTTGCCTGGCCTTGACATGAATATTTGTAATCAATGGATTAATGCTGGCCTGGTCTGAACCAGTGAGACGACTTTCTGAAACTTTACACACTGAAAGCACTTGCTGACTGGATCTTCTGAATGCCCATCACATCTCTGACATCCTTACCTCATACCCAGAGTGCAGTAGTCTCAGGGCACAACTGATTGTTTACATTCTGTTTAACCTTTTATTGGTGACATTGAGAGCGTAGTAGAGAGTAGGCCCCTAAAAGCTTGTCTGAGAGCTTACATGGACAAGACTGAAATGCAGTGTTTATAGCTACTGTAGCACATTCACTAATGTCTGGCGTGAGAAGTATGAACTGAAGTCAAGTAAGTGGCATATGTTCAAATTACTTTGCTCAACACACAGGTCCCCTTGTTTCTTCGGCCAGCTAGCATCAGGGATAGCAGTGAACCAAAACACAATGCTAACTCACTCCTCCAAGGGTCAGGCAGAACCAATCCAGTAGTTTTTCTGCCACTCATCTGCCCCACCCTTCCTTTATCCTTTATCTGTCTATGATTGACCTATTTTTCCTCCTCATTCAAATCTCCTCCTCTTCACCCTCTAAAGCTATTAATCATTTTCCTATCTCCCTCTTGTTCCCTCTCTCCCTCTTGCTTCCTCTCTCCATCTCTTGCTCTATCGTTCTCTCTAACAAGTCTGTCATTTGCTCATTAGATGTAGTTTGCTGCAGTCTTCTATGACTGGTGGAAATGCTTGGCCCGGGGTCACAGCGTCGTGTAAATGTGTTTTCTGTGCCTTCCAGAGCTGACAAACTAGCCCCCCCCTCAATCCTTCTGTCTCTCCCTCGCTATCTTTCTCTGTCACTCACATACTCACAACATCGACCTGTTTTGGGCTGTGCACACGCAGGTTGCTGTTGCCGTGGTAATACTCCTCTATGTGCTTCATTCCACGTGGCGAAAACGGTTGAGGACTGATGAATAGTGTACACAATAACGAGGTCAGGAGAATCGAAACTTTAATTTTCAATTCAGTACCGAATAAAAAAACAGTTCAATTTTTTTTATCTTGGTACCTGTAGCACATTTAGTTGAGATATCAGCCTAGCTAGGTGCTGATGAGAAAACCAATGGACAATGGCAAAAATAAATGTTGTTTTTGCCATTCTGTTTGTGGATGTTTGTGTCTAACCACTGATATATTTTTGTTGATTCTATAACGAATGTTTGAATGTTCCTTAAAAAGAAAGAAATTATGTGTCTTGGTAACTGTTAATAAATAAACACTTGCCATTTTAGACATGATAGACCTTTTCCATGGTATGGAAATCGGAATCGTGTTCAAAATTCTGGTGTTGTTACATCCCTAGTACACAATATACAGTACACTAACACGCCCACAACAGCCAGGAATTTAATGTAGGCTAGAGACCTGAGGAGATCATTCATAATGTGATACGACCCTACCCCAAACCTTTTACACAACAATAACTCCAACCACAAACAATGACCACATTTTAGCAAGGGAATAGAGAGGAGCTAGACAAGTGGCTACATTTCCCCTGATCATGACCCAATCGCAATCCAAATTAATGCTTCCAGGAATCAGGCTGAACCATGACCCAATCACAATCCTAACTAACTACTCCAGGGGTCAGGCAAAACCAAGACCCAACCGCAACTCATGTAGTATTTCTGCCACTGTCTTCATCTGCCCCTCCCTTTTTTTATCTGTATATGATTGACCTATTTTTCCTCCTCATTCAAATCTCGTTCACTTCTCCCTCTAAAGCTATTAATCATTTTCCTATCTCCCTCTTGTTCCCTCTCTCCCTGCGTTGCTCTATCGTTCTCTCTAACAAGTCTGTCGTTTGCTCATTAGCTGTTGTCTGCTGCAGTCTTGACTGGTGGAAATACTTGGCCCGGGGTCACAGCGTCCTGTGAATGGGTTTTCTGCTCCCGTGCCTGCCAGAGCTGATAAACTAGCTCCTCTCTCTCACCCTCTGTCTTTCTGTCACTCACACAAAAATCCTGTTTAACCTAACCCCTAAACCTATACCTAAACCTAACCCATAACCATCAAATTTAGTCCGCATTAGGACTGACTACATTTCCCCACAAAGTTGAGATTCACTGTGCCTGTAGATTTTTGTCCTATGAGGTATATTAAAACACGGACACACACACACACACACCGATTTCAGACAAACACACCACATACATGGTTCACCCTATTCAACCAATTTGAATAAACATTTCCATCCCGCACAAACACCAGAGGGTTCCTGTGATTCCAGGTCTCAACCTACACAGACCAGTTTGTCACAGTCACACTAGTCATGCACCTGATGGATTGTGGGTATCGACCTTGAGGTTCACACGTATATACAATGATTCCATTTAGAAATGTTGGAGGGAGAAAGCGAGAGAGAGAGGGACGGGGGGGAGAGAGATGAAAAGGTTGAATTATCTGTAATAAAGATTATCCTGAGTAATCCTGTTCTCCTCTGTGTCCCTGTTTGCAGAGTGCCAGGTGTGTGGGTGTGTGTGTGAAGACTTGTGTGTGTTTGTTAGTGTGGGTGTGTGTTAATGGGTGTCTCTGCGGTTTGTGTGTCCATAGTGTACCTTTGTGTGTGTGAGAGTGGCAGTGCACTCCCGGGACCTAAAATAGGAAGCCCTTTTTTGAAGCATGCAGAAGGGTGTTGGCTCAGAACCCACTTACCCTCTCTGGTGTCCCCCTGTGGACAAACACTGTCAAACCAAGACCTGCTGCAGTATAACTATCGCTAAGTATCACTAAGGACCCAGGGACAGAGGGGATGTCCTGTGGTGGACATGCATGTTCAGCAGAGTTTACGGTTGGATTGTGGGGAACTTTTAACTCCCTGGAGATTCTCCATATTGATGCAACAGATCCATAATGCATTGTATTTACTAATCCTGTATCATTGTCTTAGGGTGTGTGTGTGTGTGTTAGTTCCATAATGTACTGTATGTGTGGAAAGCCAGATCTCACAGCCATCTGGAGTTGAGCTTCAGAAGAAAAACATGGTGCAGCTGTCACACCAACGTGACCGACCACCACCTACCCCGTAAACTCAAACACACACTTCCTTCTCCTGCCGTGTGTGTGTATAAATGTGTCCAACTGTTAAGAGATGCTGCCATCGAATTCCCCATTGATTTGATTCCAGTGTAAAAGTGGGTTGGTCGATTGGTTGTGTTGCTTATATTGTCACTGTGGCCAAAGCCATGAGATCTACAAATTAGCCAGTTAACCCTGGATGTAGAAGTTAAAGCCAAGCACGCATACCCACACGCATACCCACACGCATACCCACACGCATACCCACACGCATACCCACACGCATACCCACACGCATACCCACACGCATACCCACACGCATACCCACACGCATACCCACACGCATACCCACACACACACACCTGTGATGACTTCATGTCCTGGAGGCCGTTTGGTCCCTGAGCAGAGATATGAGGGAGATGGAGAGAATGACTGGGATGACAGAGAGAGAGATACATGGAGAGATTGAGAGGGATAGAGGAAAGTGACAAAGTGAGGGAAAGCCTGTGGAGGAAGAGATTCTGAGAGGAAGACAGGAGAATGTGTAAATTGATTTGAAGGTCGAATTTCTATGAATAATTTATGGCTGGGGAGAGGAGGAATGTTCACTTTGTAGTGGGTTTCTAGAGAGAGAGTTGGAGGCCTTGATGGAGAGATAGATGAAGAATACAGACAAGGTGACTGGGAATGACAGTTAAGCCAGGAGGTAGAAGGAGAGATTATAGAGGAGAGGAGAGGTAGAGAGATAAAAGGAGAGACTACAGTGGAGAGATGACAGGAGAGATAAAGGAGAGGTGGAAAGATAATAGAAAAATGTTTAAAAAGGGATGGAGAAATAAACAGTGGGAGGAGAGTTGAAAGAGGAAAGAAAAATGGAGAAGAAGAGACGATAGAAGAGAGGAGAGATGATAGAGGCCAGGAGAGATTATAGAGAAGAAGAGGTAATAGAGGAATAGAATGAGATAGAAATGAGGTAGCCGTGTCTAATGGTCCCTAACCCAGGATAGTCAAGCCCAGCATACAACCTTGTAATTGTTAATCCAACCCCAGCTAACACACTCATTGGCCACTCTAAAATTCAGCTGTGGCCTTGGGGATCAGCTCATGGAGCTATTGGAGCAGAGGCTGGCCAATCACCAATCAATTTCACACCCTACTCCCTTGCTCGTTGTCTTTCTTCTCCCTCCAGCCTTCTCTGCCAGTCTCACAGGTTTTCTCTCTTGGGTGTTCACTGAAAAACACTCAGTTTGTGTGTTGCTCCACCACAAACTATGAGGGTCTACCTCAGCAATACTTGACTAGAGAAGCAAGTCTGCCATCTTTGAATTTCCCCTGTCGGATAGGATTAAATGCATAGAAACAATGTTGGAATAGATGAATAATTAAATCCATTCTACAGTATGTATTTTATCTTTAGCCTGGTAAAAACCGTCATTGTTACCTAAGCTGTCATTGTTATGCCACATGAGTGAGGACGTGAGCACAAGCAGCTCTTTACTCGGTTTGCGGCTTGGGTGTTCTGTCCACCAAATAAAATCAAATGGAATTTTTCCTGATGCGGCGAATACAAGTGTGGACTTGACCGCGACATGCTTATACAGGCCACATACGTGAGTATATAAACAGCTTAGACGGTCTGTGACCCCTGACGGGCCCGTGTTAATGGGAAGCGTGGCGGATGTGTTATCGGCTCCTAGACCACCCGTGGGCGGACCCGGTTTCAGAGGGAGGCATTCTGTCCTCGGGGGACACTTCAACGCTGGAACACGTGTCTGGAGTCGACCGGCGGTCTGGGTGGGAATCAGACTGGGTCCAGAGTGCCTCTGACAGAGGTGTCAGTGCGGCCAGACGGAATAGTTAAACTCTGCTTTCTCCCCTCTTTCCCCCCCTCCCCTCTCTTCTCCCCCCATCCAACTCTCTTCCCGCTCTCTCCTCCATCTCTCTTCTCTCACTCTCCTTCCCTCTCCCAGGACCTCCCCGTTCAGGTGGAACACAGGCACCAAGGAGAGGATGCTGATCAAGGTGACAGACAGAGAACCCAGCTTCCTCTCTCAGCAGGGGAATGGCTACTCCCCCTGCGAGCCTCCCACACTGGCCTCAGCCCCGGCAACAGGCACCGCCTCCCGTACCCGCCGCTCCTCGGGAGGCTCCGCCCCTACAGACGGCCCCCCAGACGGCTCCCCTGTTCTATACATCGACCGCCGCCAGTCGCCCTTCCTGAAACGGGCGGAGCTTGGGGGCGGGGGAACAGGGACACACCGGCGCTCATCGGCGGACTCTCAGCCCCCCTCCCCCCGCTATGCCTACGAACCCCCACTTTATGAGGAGCCCCCTTCAGAGGTAGGACCACTCAGCTTCTTTTTCATGAAAGTAATGTGTGTCCTGAAGTGTCCAGTAAGTCATTTGAATGAAATAATTGATGTGGAATTCCTATCGTAGTACCAGCCCCCGCCCATCTACGAGGAACCGCCCACGGATATGATGCACCACCTGGGCTCTGACTCCTCCGGGCTGTACGGCACAGGGAAGTCTCCCGCACGGGGTAAGCCCTCCTCGGGAACGCCCCTCTACCACTCCCCCAAACAGAGCCACTCCCCCTACGGCCAGCTTGTGCTGACCAGGCAGAAGTGTCCGGAGAAAAGCCAGAGCCTGGAGTACAGCCCTGCGGGGAAGGAGTACGTCAAACAGCTGGTGTACGTAGAGCAGGTAGGTGGTCTGAGGGTTGCCGGTTCAAATCCCGCATCTGACAGGAAACATTTGCTGAAGGACCAGCCTGCATCGCTTGAACCTTTGTACGATGGACAATAAAGTAACGATGTTCTTCCTCCTCCGACATCAGTCCTCTTCCAGCCCGCGTTTCAAGACGGCTGACCGGCTCCTCCGCTACGGCACCTCCACTGCCACGCCTTCCTCCACGGGGGGATACGGGGGCTCCTACGGGGGCTCCTACACCCTCCAACACAGCCAGAGTCTCATCCGGGACCCGCGGCTGCTGCTGGACTACGGGGGCGGTGAGGGCGGCGAAGGCCAGAGGCTGCTCTACGAGGACTCCATGTCCTGGAGTTCCAGCCAGCATCACTCCCTCTCCCTCTCTGGCTCTACCGGAGGAGGCGGCTTCTCGCCCGGCGGCAACCGCAAGCGCAAGACACGGAAACCCTCCCTGCCACAGGAGCTGGGGAGGGGCGGTGGCGTGCCGGAGCGGGAGGAGGGGCCAATGTCGGGGACTCTGTCTGAGGCTGTGCTGAACCAGGCCAGGCTGGCGTGGGAGGCCCAGCAGGTGATGAAGCAGAGGAGCAGCTGGGACTCAGCCCCAGGGGGAGGGGGCACGGCCCAGGGAGGGGGCTCGAAAGACGGGTACGAGAGCGACGGGGCCGTGCCCCTGCCCCTGCCGGGCCCGGTGGTAAGGGCGTTCAGCGAGGACGAGGCGCTGGCGCAGAGTGACGGACACCACGGGCATTACCACTGGAAACGCAGCACCTTCGACAGACTGGGTTTCCCACAGGCACTGCTGGAGAAGAGCCTGTCTGTACAGACCAACCTGGCCTCGCCCGAACCTTTCCTACACCCCTCACAGGTACTCCGGTTTTTATGTATGTGTGTGTGTGTGTGTGTGTGTGTGTGTGTGTGTATGTGTGTGTGTGTGTGTGTGTGTGTGGACTCACTGGCCGGCTGCTGTAGGCCCATGATTCATCACAATCAGGTGGTGGTTTTAGTAGCCAGAGATGGATTAAGACAGGTATATTAACCACTGCTACTCCCATACAACCTTTTTATTGGCCGCAGTACCGGAGCACACACAGAGACGACCTGGCATGCCAGCGACCAAATACCAAGCTCATCTACCAGTGTTTCTTCCACGACGGCTTTATAAAATGTCCTTTCTTTTCATCTGCCCTGAGAAGCTAATAGATGATTAATAGGTCCTGTAGATGTCTTGGTCCTGTGGATGTCTTGATCCTGTGGATGTCTTGGTCCTGTGGATGTGTATGTCCTGTAGATGTTTTGGTCCTGTGGATGTCTTGGTCCTGTGGATGTCTTGGTCCTGTGGATGTGTATGTCCAGTAGATGTCTTGGTCCTGTAGATGTCTAGGTCCTGTGGATTTCGTGGTCCTGTGGATGTCTTGGTCCTGTGGATGTCTTGGTCCTGTGGATGTGTATGTCCAGTAGATGTCTTGGTCCTGTAGATGTCTTGATCCTGTGGATGTCTTGGTCCTGTGGATGTCTAGGTCCTGTGGATGTCTAGGTCCTGTGAATGTCTTGGTCCTGTGGATGTCTTGGTCCTGTGGATGTCTAGGTCCTGTGGATGTCTAGGTCCTGTGGATGTCTTGGTCCAGTAAATGTCTTGGTCCTGTGGATGTCCTGGTCCTGTGAATGTCCTGGTCCTGTGGATGTCTAGGTCCTGTCGATTCATTCTATGTATGTCTATGTATTCTAATTGACTGTGATCAGAATTACTGTAGAAATTCATACTCACAGAGATGGTTCATGGATTCAGATATGCCCTACTGGCCCTGTGCTACCCTAAGTGGCCCAGTGCTTGGGAAACACCTAAGATGTACCATGTACCTTACATAGCAGGGACTGACCTGGACTTTGTAGCAGACAACCCTACACACACACACACATAAACACACACACACCTACACACATGAACACATACAGTAGAACACATCCCAAACAGAAAACACAAAAAGAAAAGGCATTGAGACTCTGGGCTTGAACCCAGATTTATGCCCCAAGCTTCAACATTTGCAGAGTGCTAAATGTGTGAGATCATATGAGGGACTGCAGGGTTTAATGTATTAGACAGACAAAGAGACAGACAGAGGGAACGAGACAGACAGAGAGACAAAGAGACAGACAGAGGGAAAGAGATAGACAGACAGACAAAGAGACAGACAAACGGAAAGACAGAGGAACAGAGTGAAAAAGACAGAGGGACAGACAGACAGACTGAGGGATAAACTGAGGGACAGACAGATTGGAATCATGCCAATGGAATGGATGGAAGGAACTACTAGACATATATTTATCTTCACATTTCTTTGTATTCATCCCTTTCTTTCCCTTCACCCATCCAATTATTCATAATTTTTCTCTAAATGTCTTTCTCACTCTCATATTAAATTTCACACATCATTGTTGTAACACACACACTCACACACTTTTGTTGATAGTGTTAACTTATTTGCGACTTGGTAATAACTGCCGCTTCATAGCTAAAATCCACCCACATCAAAGGGGAGGGCAGGAGTGCTAAGATGGAGAGGGGAATCATACAGGGATGGAGGTCGTGGGTGGTGGAATATAGCGGACCTGAAAATGCTGAGCAGGATAACAGCTCTCTAACCCAGAGCAGAGTTGTATTTTTAACAGCCTCTGCCCACGAGAGGGAGAGTGTGATGAATGCCAATAGAGAGACAAATGAAAAGACGAGAGAGAAACAGATAGAGACAGATATGGGTAGGGTACAAGAGTGAGGGATGGAGAAAAACATTAGCAAAACACTAGAGAGAATGCATGGTTAGAATACCTGACCACTGTGACAGACCTGGCTCTCAGAGAAGTGGGAAAATATGTGCACTTCTAAACTCTGCCAAATGTGTGACCACGTTAGAGGCCATTACATATTTTCCACAGATCACACAGTGCAAGAATACATTTTAATCATCAGTACAACATGATTTGTGACCTGTGACATGTAAGAAGGGTAACCAGGAGAACACATAGAAGAACACTGTAAACATAAATCAATATATTTCCCCTGGCCATTGATACTGTAACTCTTTGCATATTGTTACTACGCTGCACATAGCTGACAATAGCATTTGAAATGTCTTAATTCTTTTGAAACCTTTTTTGTGTGTAAAAAATGTATACCAAAAAATTTGGTATAAATTTAACTGTATTTTTTCAATACGTTGTGGCACTAGAATCGAAGGTTTCCCGCGCTGATAAAGCACTTTAAATTGTAATACATTGGTGTGAAAGTGATGGATGGATAGAAATAGAGATGAATGGCAAGAGAGTGATAAGTAATAGTGATAGGAAACGGAGGGGGATACTGGTATGGCTGCCTGACCATCCAGATGGGGCCTCCTTCCTCCAATCACATCCTCTCTGGCGTCATGGCTAATTCGAACGCTGAGAGGAAGAGGGGACGTTAGAGGGATAACACGTACCAAAATATTTCTGTTTAAGCCCAATGCATTTCCACAGACTTAAGCAGTTGCATGTTTGTTGAGTAAGCTAATCGGTTCTGTGAAGGTTACCTTAATGTTCAGTTTTGATACAGGAACAGTCTGATGGGAAAGGTTTGGGAGTATTCTCCCCAAAAAAGATCCTGTAACGCTAAAGATACGGAAATACTCAAAAGGCCTGCTTTTTCAATCAGCACACCAGTTTTTCAGCTGTGGTTTTCAGTTATGCACAAAGGTTTTCTAATGATCAGTTAGCTTTATGAAATGATCAACTGGATAACAGCGTGCCACTGGAACACACGATTGATGGTTGCTGATAATGGCCTCTGTATGCCTATGTAGGTTTTCCACTGAAAATCCGCCGTTTCCAGCAACAAATAGTATTTTACAACTGTATTTCTGATCAATTTGATGTTATTTTATTGGACACATTTTTTATTTGCTTTCAACAACAAGGATATTTCTGAGTGACCCCAAACTTTTTAATGGTAGTATATGTAGAATATGTTCTAGCTACGTTTCACCTTCGTCTTTCACTTTAGCCCTTCCCTTCCTCCGCATCAAATGTATATTTTTGCCATCTGTCAGCACACCTTTTCTCATAATGACAAAGTGAAAACACATTTTAAAGTTTGTGATAATTTATTGAAAAATGAAAAACGGACATATGGCATGTACATATCCATTGACCCTCCCAAGTCTGTTTTCATGCAGGGAGGACTGTAACACTGGTGGAACATTTGAAACAGGTGCCAGCCGTGCATCACTTTAGTGACACATGGAATACGTCTGTGAAAGCAGGGGGGAAATGTGGCTGGAGAGACCCCACAGTAACAAAATAAGAGAAACCTACTGCAGTAACTATGATAATCCTCCTGCAGTAACTATGGCAACCGCACTGCAGTAAATATGACAACCCTACTGCAGTAACTATGACAACCCTAGTACAGTAGCCATGGCAGCCCCACTGCAGTAACCTTGGCAACCCTACTGCAGTATCGGTGACAGTGCCACTGACGTAACTATGACTACCCCAACTCAGTATCTGAGACAACCCTACTAAAGTAACTAACTATTACAACCCTATTTAACTAATGTCGACAGCTGTAGTGCAATAACCAACTATTAAAGTATAACTGAACCTTTCCTCCTGGCGTAGTCACTGGAATGTTTTGTGTTCACACACACACACACACACACACAGAAGTGTATTATGAAACTGAGTTAGCGAACCTAAATGTGTAAGTCTAATTACCTCTAATCTTTTTTCCACACCACTTGGCATTTTCAATTAATTTGTTTCTCTTTTTTCTCAGTGTTTCTCTCTTTCACTATCAATTATCTTTGTACAATGGTAATGAGGAGTTTGAATAAGTTTGTTTTGCCAATGTATTTCCCCTGTCTTTCTCTGTAAGTCAGAGGATCTTGGAGCATGTGCTCAGTTTGAGGCGAGTCGGAATGCTCGCAACATGATGCCAAGTGCCAGCTGTGGGGTTTTCCCAGAATTCACCTTGAGGAAGCCATCCTCAGAGACCGACATTGAGAACTGGGCCTCCAAACACTTCAACAAACACACCCAGGTATGCACACACAAGCACACAAACATCAATGTCAAACACAAAATTATAAATAAAAGACGCACTCATTCAGTGTCAATTAACAATTTGAAGCAAGGTTTCTGACGTAAACCGTACATAATGCCTACCCTGTACTAACCATCTCACTACCCAATACCTACTGTTTCACTACCCAGTACTGTCTCACACCACAGAGTACGACTGTAACAGTCTCACTACCCAGTACTGTCTCACACCACAGAGTACGACTGTAACAGTCTCACGACCCAGTACTGTCTCACACCACAGAGTATTACTGTCATTGTCTCACTACTCAGTACTTCCTCATGTTTTCCTACAGCTAGAGTATCTACATCAAAATATTAAACTATACCCCCCCCAACCTTCTTGCCCCATTCCCCTGGGCCCCCCCACCAGGGTCTGTTCCGGCGTAAGGTGTCCATAGCGAACATGCTGGCTTGGAGCAGTGAGCCAATTAAGAAGCCTATGATTGTGACGTCGGACAGGGGAGTGAAGAGAGAGGCGGTGGAGATCTTTAAACTCATCCAGACCTACATGGGAGACCGCCGCGCCAAGACTGACCCACTCACTGTGGCCTTGGAGGTGGTCTGCAGACTCAATATATATCCATCCCTTTGTCATGCCTTTGTCCTACCTGGCACCCAATTCTCTGTTTAGTGCACAACCTTTAACCCCTTACGCTCATAACCCAATAATGGCTGAAAATGGCCTGTCAGGACACTGATAAGGATTTGCATTTCAAGGTGGCTTTACTGTAATTTCATTCAGAAACATAATACATCCCGCTAATTGGGTAATGTCTGAATTGTTTGCCGGACCGCGTAAGCGGAGCTGGCCTAGAAGAGAGAATGGCTCTTACTGACTGACTGAGTGGGTGCCTGACTGACTGACTACCCATCGTTAAAAAGCGTTGTGGCTAGAGACACGGACTATAAAACAACAGGTCCCGTTACAGTCAAAACACATCATGCCTTAGGATCAGTTCAGGACAGACAAAAAGTGCACAGGCTATAACCTTCAGTAGCTACGTTAATGGAAGCCTAATATAAAACAGTTGTGATATTAGGATATGTTCAGGATAAACATTTTGCAGGCTACATGATTCTCTAGTTTTTTTGTTTTCCAATGCTAGTTATTGTGTCAATGTCTAAAAAATGGCTAATAAGCTGTTAAAACGGCCAGTGGCAAAAGCCATACAGTTCATAAATGCTATTCGTGATTGAGGTTAACTTAATTAGTAACGTTCCACAGTTTAACACAATACTTAATGGTGTCTAGCGAAATATAACTGGATAATAAGCTTTTAAAATGGCCATTGGCAAAAGTCATACATTCATAGATGCTATTAGAGGACACATGACAGTTGAACACATTGAAACACATTACTATGCCAATTCTGGAGATTTGCATGGCCAACTTATGACTGGTACTCGCAAAATTGTATACATATGCTTTTTGTATTACATCTGTAGGAAAATGTAACCCAGTCCATACAGGCCAATTCCCATGAGGGTAAGGGGTTAAACAAATCCACGATTGACTCAAAAGTATTGCACTAAAAGGGAAACAGTCATTTTTTTATTTCATGTGCTTATAGCTGACATTTCCCAGATTTCTTTGCATCAGAGAAATAAACAGGATATTAATCGTCCCCATCTCATCTTACCTCTTCTCCCTCTCTCTCCCCCTCTGTCTTCTTTTTGTATCTGGCTCTAAGACTGGCCCCCTGAACATCGCCCTGGAGGTCTGCACAGACCATTTTATTATCCCTTTCCCCGTTTCCTTGTTTCTGCTTCATGTGTCTCTGTTTCTACTTCACTCTGTTGCTTCTCATTTCTATCCTATTTATCTCTGCTATTTTATGAATGTGTCTTTCAAGCTTCAATATACCTTTAGTTTTTAATCCTTTACATGAATATGTATTTTGACATTTTACTGTTCCTTACTCTCTGTTTCCTGATTCTTTCTTCCAAATCTCTCCCCCTGCTCTCTCACTCTCTTGCTCTCCCATCTCTCTCACGCTCTATTTTTCTATCTCTTCGTTTCTCCTTCTCTGTTTCCCTCTTATCTCTCTCAGGTTGCAGTGCGTGGTTGGAGCAGCCAGGGCCTTCGTGATGAGCTCTATATCCAGCTGTGTCGTCAGACCACAGGTACCCAAACAGTCAGCTTTACACCTGAAAACACACTGAGTCAGCTTTACACCTGAGCACACCCACAGTCAGCTTTACACCTGAACACACACTAAGTCAACTTTACACCTGAGCACACACACAGTCAGCTTTGAACCTGAACACACACTGAGTCAGCTTTACCCCTGAGCACACACACAGTCAGCTTTAAACCTGAACACACACTGAGTCAGCTATGCACCTGAACACACAACGATACATGAACACACAGACACTGTATAACCCAGTGTAAAATATGGCACACAATGTAAAGAAGTTGGACATCATTTTGGCTTATGATCACATAATTAGAAGTCAAATGCACTCTGACCCGATCCACTACCTGTCACAGAGAACTTCCGATACGACAGTCTAGAAAGGGGCTGGGAGCTCATGGCTGTGTGTCTGGCCTTTTTCCCTCCCACACCCCGCTTCCACTCCTACCTGGAGGGCTACATCTACAGACACATGGACCCCCTCAACGATACTAAAGGTGGGTGAGGGCAGTGGGTGGGGCATGGGTGTGGTGCAGACTGACCTGCTTGACATTTGACTGTTGACCCCCTGCTGGGAAATCCCTGAAGGCGGCATTGTCAATCGTTGGCAAAGACATATAGAAAGTCATCACTTTCTTTCCTTCATTCTCTTTAGTCAACAATGCTGTTTCACTCTCCCTCTCGGTCCACCTTTCTCTCTATCTGTTGGCCGTCAAGTTGACATGGTTTGTTTTGCCTGTGTGTTTGTTCATTCCTTCATTTGTTTTTACATGATCATTTTCACTGCTGTATGTATGAACCACATACATAAACACATATTAAAATGTTTTAGCAACTGAATTGTAGCACATAAAACACTGTAGAAAAAGAATGGAGCTCATGCAATTTATTGGAAATGTAATGTATTTGTAACTTGCTGTGTCAAGCCTGCCAGTACTCATCCCCGCTTTCCAGATAATTAATTACTGCTGTTGTCCTGTCCCCTGCATAATGCAACAGGTGTTTGTCGAGAGGGACAGCCACCTAATTAAAACAACGAACAAGCGTGGCACTGTATTTTCACACTGTTCATACTTACATTGATTGCAAATTCAGACATAGTACCACTATTATCCATTATTATCCAAGTGTTGCTTTCATTTCACAGTATTTCATGGAAACATTGCAACAATATAACTATAATTTCTGTCAATCGCACAAAAAAAATGAACAGACGTCAAATCTTTACACCTCTTTGTTGCACTGCAATAGTGAGGGCAGTGGGTTGAAATCTGTCCTGACCAAAAATCTGTTAAGGCCATTTCCAGAGTAGGTTTTGAAAGATTTTGTCACTATGTTAATGGTAAAATAGGTCAATCTAATGGTACAGGTCAGGGTCAGAATGACTCAACCGAGGTAAATGAATAAATCCACCTATACTTGAATGACACATGGAATTTGCACATTTAAACACAGGATACAGTCATGTAGATTTTTTTTAATGTAATTGGACATATATGAATGTACAGTGCCTTGACAAAGGGTTCATCCCCTTTTTTTTCGTGTTTTGTTTTGTTACTTCACAACCTGGAATTAACATGGATTGTTTGAGGATTTGCATCATTAAATTTACAGAACATGCCCCCAACTTTTTATTTATTTATTGTGAAACATACAACAAATAGGACAAAATAACAGATAACTCAATGTGCATAACTATTCACCCCCCTAAAGTCAATACTTTGTAGAGCCACCTTTTGCAGCAATCACAGCTCCAAGTTGCTTTGGATAAGTCTCTATGAGCTTGCCACATCTTACAACTGGGATATCTGCCCATTCCTCCTTGCAAAACTGCTCCAGCTCCTTCACTTTGGATGATCTGTGCTTGTGAACAGCAGTCTTTAAGTCGAACCACAGATTTTCTATTGGATTGAGGTCTGGGCTTTGACTAGTCAAGTGTTGCTTTAGCAGTGTGTTTGGTGTCATTGTCCTGCTGGAAGGTGAACCTCCGTCCTAGCCTCAAATCACGCACAGAGTGGTATAGGTTTTGCTCAAGAATATCCCTGTAGCACCATCCATCTTTCCCTCAACTCTGACCAGTTTCCCTGTCCCAGGTGCTGAAAAACATCCCCACCGCATGATGCTGCCACAACCATGTTTCACTGTGGGGATGGTGTTCTTTGGGTTTGCACCAGACATAGTGTATTTGATGGCCGAAAAGTTAAATTTTTGTCTCATCAGACCAGAGCACCTTCCTCCATACATTTTGGGAGTCTCCCACATGCCTATTGGCAAACTCAAAATGTGCCATTTCATTTTTTGCTGAATGTAATGGCTTTCATCTGGCCACTCTTCCATAAAGCCTAACTCTATGGAGCATACGGCTTATGGTTGTCCTATGATCAGATACTCCAGTCTCTGCTGTAGAACTCTGCAGCTCCTCAGGGGTAACTTACATCTCTGTGCTGCCTCTCTGATTAATGCCTTCCTTGCCCAGTCCGTGAGTTTTGGTGGGCGGCCGTCTCTTGGGAGATTTGCTGTTGTGCCATGTTCTTTCCATTTGGTAATGATAGATTTGATGGTGCTCCTGGGGATGATCAAAGATTTTTGATTATTTTTATTACCTAACCCTGACTTGTACTTCTCAACAACATTGTCCCTTACTTGTTTGGAGAGTTCCTTGGTCTTCATGGCAGTGTTTGGTTAGTGGTGCCGCTTGCTTAGGTGTTGCAGCCTCTGTGACCTTTCAAAAAAGGTGTGCATATGTACTGACAGATCATGTGACACTTAGATTGCACACAGGTGGACATCATTTCACTAATTATGTGACTTCTGAAGTTAATTGGTTGCACCAGAGCTGTTTATGGGCTTCATACAGTAACAAAGACGGTGAATACATACGCACATGCCAATTTTCATTTTTTTATTTACAAAAAATAGTTTTATGCATATATTTTTCTAATTTCACTTCTCCAACTTAGACAATTGTGTTCTGATCCATCACATGCAATTCAGATTAAAAAAACATTGAACTAAAAGCTGTAATGCAACAAAATAGGTAAAAAGCCAAGGGGGTGAATACTTTTGCAAGGCACTGTATGTTCTTCACCTCAAAACAACTGAAAACCATAATGCGCGTGTGTGTGTGTGCACCAAAGGAGTGCTGTGGCTCTGTGACAAAACATAGTTATTTAAAACGTACATAACTTAAGCACGCCTGTTGTAACTGCTGTCATTAAGGCACTGGAGGCTCATTTGCTACAAATGATTCTTGTCGCTGAAATCATCTTTTAATGGAAACTCAGTTCCAAACTCACGAGGGAACCTTAGAAGAAAGCCTCAACTCTAAACTGCGCCGTTAGAAAATCCCACTCCTGAAATATGCTGCAAGGCTCCACGAAAAGCTCCCCACACACAGGGATTACTCAGCGACCCTCGTTGGCCAACTGGATTGAGGCGCAGTAACGCTTCCTTTGAGACCATTCAGCCATCACTCAGAGACTCTGCTGAAGAGGACAGAGAAAGAAATGCTGGGAGAAATCGGCATATGGGGCATTAAAAAACTAAAGCTGTTTACATTGACCTGAACAATAGTGCATACCCCAGACACGTCCCAGTGCGATCATTCCACTAATGTACAGAGCTACTGTAATGGCACTTCCTTGACATGTTTATGAATGTGATATGCCATGTGAGGGCATACAGCTATCTTATGCTATATGAGGACATTATATCCCATGTGTACACTACAAGCTATATGAGGACATTATATCCCATGTGTACACTACAAGCTATATGAGGACATTATATCTCATGTGTACACAACAAGCTATATGAGGACATTATTTCTCATGTGTAGAGTACAAGCTATATGAGGACATTATATCCCATGTGTACACTACAAGCTATATGGGGACATTATATCCCATGTGTACACTACAAGCTATATGAGGACATTATATCTCATGTGTACACTACAAGCTATATGAGGACATTATATCCCATGTGTACACTACAAGCTATATGAGGACATTATTTCTCATGTGTACAGTACAAGCTGTATGAGGACATTATATCTCATGTGTACACTACAAGCTATATGAGGACATTATTTCTCATGTGTACAGTACAAGCTATATGAGGACATTATATCTCATGTGTACACTACAAGCTGTATGAGAACACAATATCCCATGTGTACACTACAACCTACATGAAAACATCTCATGTCCTTGGTCACAAAACATACAGTATGGATAGACATACACAAGTCAGCCATAACATTATGACCACTGACAGGCGAAGTTAATTACAATGATAATCTCTTTATCATGGCACCTGTAAGTGGGTGGAATATATTAGGCAGCAAGTGCACATTCTGTCCTCAAAGTTGATGTGTTAGAAGCAGGAGAATATGGCAAGTGTAAGGATCTGAGGGATTTTGACACCTGCCAAATTGTGTTGGCTTGACGACTCGGTCAGAGCATCTCCAAAACTGCAGCCCTTGTGGGGTGTTCCCAGTCTGCAGTGGTCAAGGAAGGTGAACTGGTGACAGGGTCATGGGTGGCCAAGGCTCATTGATGCACATGGGGCACAAAGGCTATCCTGTGTGGTCCAATCCAACAGACAAGCTACTCTAGCTCAAATAGCTGAAAAAGTAAATGCTGGTACTGATAGAAAGATATCAGAACTTCAGTGTTTCCCCCTAAAGGCGAATGGGGCTGCATAGCTGCAGACCAGTCAGGGTGCCCATGCTGACCCCTGTCTACTGCACCTTCATTGGACACATGAGCATCAGAACTGGACCACGGAGCAATGGAAGAAGATGGCCTGGTCTGATGAATCATGAATTTCTTTTACATCACGTGGATGGCCGGGTGTATGCGTGTTACTTACCTGGAGAACACATGGCACCAGGATGAACTATGGGAAGTTGACAAGATGGCAGAGGCAGTGTGATGCTTTGGACAGTGTTCTGTTGGGAAACCTTGGGTCCTGTCGTTCATGTGGATGTTACTTTGACACATACAGCAGATATAAAAAGTCTACACACCCCTGTTAAAATGGCAGTTGATTGTGATGTAAAAAAATGAGACAAATCATGTCACCTATAATGTGACCTTTAACGTGAGCAATTCAGTTGAAAAATTAATTGAAATCTTTGAGGGGGAAAAAATATGAATAAAAAACTCATAATGTAGCACACAGCCAGTAGTTGCCAGAAATTCCTGCAGCTTCTTTAATGTTGCTGTAGGCCTCTTGGAAGCCTCCCTGACCATTTATCTTCTCGTCTTTTCATCAATTTTGGAGGGACATCCAGTTCTTGTGAATTTCTCTGTTGTACCATATTTTCTCCACTTAATGACTGTCTTCACTGTGTTCCATGGTATATCTAATGCTTTGGAAATTATTTTGTACCCTTCTCCTGACTGATATCTTTCAACAATGAGATCCCTCTGATGCTTTGTGGCTCTCTGCATACCATGGCTTTTGCTCTGAGATGCAAATTAGAAAATGTCAGGAAACTCCTACTAGAAGAGCTGAACTTTATTTGTGATTAATCAGTGTCATTTTAAATGATGGCAGGTGTGAAATGACTTCTATTTAACATGAGTTTGAATGTCATTGGTTAATTCTGAACACAGCCACATTCCCAGTTATAAAAGGATGTGCACACTTATGTAACCAGGTTATTTTATTGTTTATTTTTCGCCCTAGAAGATTTCAGTTTGTTTTGCTATTGAATTGTTCAAATTATAGGTCACATTAAAAGTGGAAAAAGTTCTGACATGATTGATCTTTGTCTCATTCTTTTACATCACAAGAACCTGGCATTTTTAAGGGTTGTGTAGACTTTTTATATCCACTGTACCACCTACCTGAGCATTGTTGCAGACCATATGCATCCTTTCATGACAACGGTATTCTCTGAAACAGCATTGGCCTCTTTCAGCAGTATAATGCGCCCTGCCACATTTGGTTTAGGAATGGTTTGAGGAACACAACAACAAGTTCACGGTGTTGATTTGGCCTCCAAATACCCCAGATCTCAGTCCAATCAAGCATCTCTGGGATGTGATGGACAAACATATACGATCCTTGGAGGTTGCACCTCGCAACTTACAGGACTTTAAGGATCTACTGCTAACGTCTTGGTGCCAGATACCACAGCACCCCTTCAGAGGTCTAGTGGAGTCCATGCCTCGACAGGTCAGGGCTGTTTTGGTGGCAAAAGGGGGACCTACACAATATTATGCAAAATGTTATGGCTGATCTGTGTATGTATTTAGTGTGGCTGGTAAGTCAGGAGAACCAGCTGAGGAGCTTCACAATTCGTTTTCAATCAGGGTTGATGTATATGACATTTCCCCTTTGGCTGTGGTCATGAAGCTGGAGACCTTGAGAGTGCCGTGGTTAGAGTAACCTAGAGCCTCTTCAGCACGAATGTCATACTGGCCACGGACTCAGACAGCTTCCTGGGCTTCCGAAGGATGACCAACAGGATACTCGTGCGGCTGGCTTTACAGTCCATTCAGACTTGACAGACATCACTGACACGGACCAACATGCATCCAGTGATTTTGCAGTTGTGACGGAGCCCTGTGTGCTACTGTCAGCCATGATGGAACACCTCATCCTACATCGAAAGAGAAATTCCCCCTTGATGCAACTTGGGCAGTATTGGATTGGCTGCTTGTAACACTGGCTGCTCTGGTCTGCTGTAAACACGGTTTCTCGTTCTGTGTATCAGAATGCTGCAGTTGGTGTAGACATCCTCACCTTTGGTACCCTGAAGACGATTTTACATTCTGAACCTAAGTGTTTACATTCTTCCGCGACCTTGACATGATTTGAGTCCTTGGACATCAATGTGACTTGTAGATTTAAAATGTGTGGTTGTGTTGCAGTGGCTCAGCACATCAGCGGTCTGCTGGCGAGCAGGGCGGAGAGTCGGGCCAAACTGATGCGTGGGCGTCGCCAGGGGAGGGAGGAGGCAGGGCGAGTGGAGGGTAGGGGAGGAGTCAAACGACCTACCGCTGCCTAGCTACTCTCCCTGTGCCTGCTGCTTTCTCTTTCTCGCTCACACACACACACACGCACGCACACACTCAAAAAAAATCGAATTATAGTCACTCCTAACACGCATCTTATCACAATTAGGTTTTCCATCCTTGTGAGGAAACAAGAAAGGTCCCCATGCAAAATCCTCTTTTCTCTCTCTTAACTACAACCCTAAACGTGTGTCTTCCTGTTTAGTCTCTCTGTCCCTCAGTCTGTTAGTCTCTCTGGGTGTCTGTTTCTCTGCTTCTTCTGTTGACTTGTCCCGTTACCCCAACTATCTCACTATCTGCTGTGTGTATGTCTACGTTTTCAGTTGTAAGACAACATATGTGTGTCTAATAGCGTGCAGCTGGGTGTCTGGACATATTGGTGAGATGTCTGGTGGTTCCCAGGAGAGGTTTGAGAACCACTGGAGTAGCCAGAGACCCTTGTAACTTCTAGCACTGTCACCTCAGTCACATCCTGCTCTTGTGTACAGTAGACAAGTGATGGCCATTCAAGGCTTCTTTACCGTTCTTCTAGCAGCAGAATATTATACTGCCAGCACTAACTCACATTTACTTTTTCAAAATAAACACTATCATTTAAATATATAAGGCAATATAGTTAACGATCTAGTCTGTACATTTTATGTTTTATGTCCGTTCAAATGTTATTCTTGTCTGTTCTTTTTCACAGACTGGATTGTTAACTATATTGCCTACATTGCCTGCATTGCTACATAATATCCTGCTGCTAAAATGATGCTAATGAAGCCTTGAATGGCCATCACTACAGTAAACTATATGAACATGATGGGTGGACATTTTGTGTGTGGTGTTTCCTGGTTTTATTAATATATTTACAATTTTTACACACATTTCCTGAATGTGTAATACCTTTTCAAAAGTCTCAAAATTAATATCATATACAACAAAGGCACACATCCAGACACAAATCTCACTCAAAATGAAACATTAAACAATATTTACTGTCAAAGAAATTAAACTGCCCTCAGATTCCACCAAAAAGCATAACATACAGTGACACTTCTGAAAATGCATTGCACACTGCTAAGATACATTTTAAACATTATTATAAAAAGTTATTATAGTTTTTCACAATTGCTGACACATTACATGAAATTACATGTGAAATAACATTAAACAATCTACCCCAACCTATAAGCACTATTCACTTGTTTTACAGTACATGAACATCTGTTCCATTCACACCCTTTTTGCTAAACTCTGCACACTCTGTTTGTACAGCACACTTGTCAAAAATGCTGTCATGTAGAAAACACTGCCATTCAATAAACAAACAAAAATGATGGCAATTCTACCACTCTCAACAAACAGTCATCAAGGTGTAAGCACTAACAAGCGTTATGAGTCCATTAGTAGAATGAATAGAAATGGCCACAGGTACACTCATCTGTGTTTTTGATCAGTGAATGACAACATCAGAGTGAGAGGTAGATTTAGATTTAGTGAAGGTGGACGGGGGAGAGGAAGAAGAACAATGATCTCTAGTAAGATTTGTGACACTGTACTTGGCCATGCTATTGAATATGGTTTGACAATGAGGGTAAAAGTGCTGAGAGTACAAACCAATCGGACCCTGAACTTTCAGAAATTCTAATATATTTACTGTACATTATTTACTGTATGTTATCTGACTACTGTGTGGACTAAACTGTTCTGTACTCTGAATCTTTTTGCATTAGGATTAAGGTTAGAGTTAAGCGTTATCAGTTAGGATTAGGCATTAGGGCTAGGTTGAGTTTAGACTTAGTCAATTAAGAAATACTGTCACCCTTCATGAAATTGAGCAGAAACTGAATACAAAGAAATAACATAAACATTTTTTTTGCCATATCATGTTAAGTCGTGTACTTTCATTTTAAATCATTTCTCAAACACAAAACATTTGACTTTTCTACGATTGGTTTTGCAAAACATTGTTCTTAAAAGTATTGGCACCTTTAAAGAATAAATCAAAGTACAGTTTTATATAAAATGTTATGCTGTTTAGTTGAACTGAATGGATACCTTTCACCTGTCATGTTTTCCTCGGGAATAAAAATGAGGTTGCACACATGTAAAATCCCTTTATCCTCCATCACCAAGTGTAAAACCAAGAGACAGACGGTTTTTGTCTTACACAGATCAGTTAAAACATAAAAAAATGCATAAACAGTTGAAAATACCACAAAGCAGTCAGGGAAGTAATGAAAAAGTAGCAACTTTTCCAAGAAAAGGATGCATATACTTTGCCACCTTTTTGGAACTACACTTAGAATCTTGTGTTGCTGTCAGTTAAGACAAATCTAGAACCTTTTGGCCGTGCACAACATGGACATGTTTCGTTATAAAGGGGAGTGCGTACAGGGAAAGCCCCTGATACGCACACTAGAGGGCTATTTTGCTAATAGAAGGCTTTCGTTAAGATCAATGGTTTAATGAAGCACTAGGATATTTCTAAAACCTGGATGCCTCTGCCAAGAGGTTTAGACTCATGGAAGGACCTTTCGAGAAGGCAATGACCACAAATATACATCGGATTTAACAAAGAAATGCTTGCTGGACCACAAAATCAATGTTTTACAATGGCCTTCTCAGGCTCCAGACTGGAATCCAATTGAAAACCTGTGGTCTGAATTGAAGAGGGCAGTCCACAAGCGCAAACCTGAAATTGTTTGCCAACCTTAACAGACTTTACAGGAAGAGACTCAGTGCTCAGACTGTTATCCACTCCAAGGGAGGCTTCATGAAGTATTGATTGTAGAATGCCAATATTTTTGAAAACTGTCTTGTAAAAGAAATTGTGTTGTATCCACGTTTGAACCCAAAACATGGCTCCCTGTTTGTGCTGTTTATTTCCTGCGGTCACAATTTCCTAGATATTATACTTTTTGAGTTCACTATATAGGTTATTGAGGTTGGTGATGGGGTTATGTTTGGTAAGGTTTAGGGTTAGGATTGGTAAAAGGAGGATTTTTTGAAGGGCAATCAACTTTGGTGTCCCCATTTATAAAGCTAAGTGATACGTGTAAGGTGTTGTGTGTATTTTCTCTGTTCTGGTGCTCTATCTGTGCTTTGAGTCCGCATCTATTTGTTAACTTTGTTTTAAGTCATTACGGAAACAATCTGACAATTAACCTCTGTGTGTGTTTTCCAGGAGTGGCGATTAGCGGCTATGCCAAATACTGTTACCGTAAACTGCAGAAGGCTGCTCTGACCGGAGCTAAGAAGGTATGTCTGTTTTCTCTTTACTACTGTAAACAACTTACACAAACCTGCACTGTTTATGCATTGCCTGTGTGTCACATACTGTGGAACAATATGAGATGTTATGTGTTATCTAGACTCCACCTATATTAGATTATGATCTAGACTCCACCTATATTAGATTATGATCTAGAATCCACCTATATTAGATTATGATCTAGACTTCACCTTTATTACATTATGATCTAGACTCCACCTATATTAGATTATGATCTAGACTCAACCTATATTAGATTATGATTTAGACTCCACCTAAATAAGATTCTGATTTAGACTCCACCTATATAAGCATCTTTATTGAAACTAATTGTTGGACCAGCAGAGGGCCCTTGTGACACCAGTTAGTTGTTTAGGGATGTCTTACAGTGCTGTGCTCCAGCGACTCCTTGTCGCCAGTTGGGCGCCTGCAAGCTAATTGGGGTTGTTAGCCAGAGGTTGACCTCTTCTAAAACGCGGTTCTGGCTGACTTCCTGAATTGGCTGTGATTTTCTACTCTCCCAAGCCCATGGGGAGCTGCTACAATAAGGCAAGGCCATAGGTACAGATTGGAATATTTGTGTCACGCGGCAGGACACAGGTGCAGAGGTATAATTAGTAACACACTTCAATCACAAAGGCCTGATGAGTACTAGACTAAGACACGTGAGGCAATGACAGACCAGACACTAGGACAGGAGGAACTTAAATAGGGACATAACGAGGGGGCAAACCAATAAACACAGGGGCTCCAAACAGAATTTTGAAACGGGGAAACAAGAACTAGACTACATGAAACGTAGCCTGGCTGTTACACTTTTTCTTCTTGACCTTTTGTCTTTTTAAATTTCCTTAACTGGTCTGTCTTCTCTGGGGGGGGGGCTGTGGGCGGGTCAGTCTGCGGTTCATCCTCGTCTTTAGCTTTGGGACTGTTATTTAACTAGTTGTTAATTAGCTGAGAGCAGAGTGAGCATAAAGATGGAGTGGTCTATGTGCTAACTAGCAATCATCTCCAGGCATACCACTTAATTACCACCCCTCCTTACACCCACACACCGACGCCCTCTGATTAAGAATTCCATATCTGGGAGCTGGGAATATGGGGCTCCAAGCCATGCCACGGCTCACACACAATTATTCAGTGGTCACTCAGATTGCTTTAAGACCCTAGTTGGAAATGAATAATTAGAGGACTGAGAGGATAAGCTAAACTCCAGATCAGCTAATTATTCATCACGCACACACACACACACACACACACAGACTAATTATTTATCCTTTGTTTTCATTTTGTTTGCTTGACGGTTGACTTCCTGTGTTTCCATTAGTTTGTCATTTGAGTCATCGCCCTCAAGCTGTTTACGCGTGTGTCTGTGTGCTGTGTGCGTGTGGCTGTGTGCGTGCGTGTGTGTGCGTGTCTGTGTGCATGCGGCTGTGTTGCGTGTGTGCATGTGTGTGTGTGTGTGTGTGTTTGTGTGTGTGTGTGTGCTGTGTGCGTGTGTTTGTGTGCGTGTGGCTGTGTGCGTGTGTGTGTGTGTGCGTGTGTGCGTGTGGTTGTGTGCGTGTGTGTCTTAATTGGGTTTCAGCGATCAGTGCACATCATGTTGTTTATTATTAATGTGATGTCTGGAGCAGGACTCCTGCTGAGACGACAAGGAGCGCACGCACGCACGCCA
The DNA here is from genome assembly GCA_016801105.1 of Esox niger. Lineage (NCBI taxonomy): Eukaryota > Metazoa > Chordata > Actinopteri > Esociformes > Esocidae > Esox > Esox niger. Next base: position 92,426 of record JACXGJ010000552.1, on the reverse strand, counting down.
CTGGCGTGCACCTCTGTCGGGCCGGTGAATCTTGCCATCCGTGTTTCCATAGCGGATTGCCTGACTCCCCAGTGTACCTCTGTTCAAAAGACCCGGGGTTAAAGGTGTGCCCATGTGTGTTCAGGGGTGTGAGGTCTGTGTGTGCAGATGCGAGTGGGTGGCGAGGAGAGTTGGTGAGTGGACGGTACTGGGTGTCATGGAAACAGCCTCCGGGGGCACATTTCATTCCCATTCATCTATCCTTCCTCTGACCTAAAAACTAAATCTATCTGACTGACTCACTAAACCAGTCCCAGTCAATACCAGCTCAGTTAGCAGTCTGTTTTAGACCGGCACTAATTATTATAGACCATTATATCTTCTCTGTCCATTTGAATGCCTTAATAACATCCGTGTCCCAGTTGTAGACTGTCCATTATCAAACGAGAACACTAGCTTACATCTAGCTGCATTTGTCCTAATGGAAAGCATGAAGGTGTATTCATGTGTGGGGTTGGGATGTTTTGGCATACTGCATATAGAAAAAGAAAGTATATAGATTACATGGTTTCCTCGTCCATCTGCCAGGTGGGCAATCTTGTTCTACGTGATATATTTCTATTGGAACATTCTGGAACACTACCATAGCGTGACCATTGAGGAATATTCTCGTCATGGAATGGTGCTGTTCCCACTCCAGCCACAGGAGGGAGCCAGTGATGTGTTTACACCTCTGCTTAGAGCGGCAGGGACAGAAAGACAGGACAGGAGATGGGGAGTTGGAAAGACAATGGAGAGAGAAAAAAGATAGGGAAAAGAAAAAGAGAGTAAGGGAATAAATTGATAGTGGTGTGTGTGTTTATGTGTGTTTGTTTGTATACATTGGTTTGTGTGTGTTTCTGGATGTGTGGGTTGGTATTGGTTAGTGTGTGGACTTTTTTGCGAATGTGTTTGTTTGTGTGTGTGGTGTGTTTGTGTGTGCCTGCTCTGGCAGGGTATGTGCTCCTATCACCCGTGGCGATGCCAGCCTTTGCTAGCAGTCACTGATGGTTGGCATAGTGTGTGTGAGAGCTGTGTAGTGTCTGCCAGCATCTCTGCAGGATGTTAATAGAGACAGTTTGTCACTTGGTGGACACACACACACCTAGCCCATATTCTGAAGTCCAGTATTTGACTGGTTTTACAACTGATGAGCTGATGAAATTAGTAGGACTGATTCTGCCTTTGTGGAGGAAGAGCAGAACAGTTCTCTCTCTCTTCTGCCTCTCCTTTTCCCTGTCTTTCTTTGTCTCCCTATATCTTTCACTCAATATATTTTTCCCCTTATGAAGTTATTTCATAATCATTTTGTCATGTTTATTTCATGTAGGCCTTCCTATTATTTTTCCACCAAAAAAATTATACATATTGTTATTGTGAAATATGTAATGTTTGTCTTTGGCCTCTGCCTTGAATCTCATAGACATTCTGTTGATTAACACCACGCAATGTTTATTTGGAATGTTGCAAATAAAAGTCAACTTTTTCTGAACAGAATTGGTATTTCTTTGAAAGGAGACACAGTGTTGACTCCCTGCGTAGATCCATGTAGAGACCAACTAGCCTGTCTTCTCATTCAGAAGTGTAAACCTAACAACCAGTGTCCAATCCAGGGGTTGCAGAAGCCGTGTATGGAGGAGATTAAACACGCCAGGAATGCCATATTCAGTCCCTCAATGTTTGGCTCCTCCCTGGAGGAAGTGATGTCCCTGCAGAAGGAGCGTTACCCCGATAGCCAGCTGCCCTGGGTCCAGACCCGCCTCTCAGAGGAGGTCCTGGGACTCAATGGAGACCAGACAGAGGGCATCTTCAGGTACGCTGAGGGGGAAGGGAAATATTCTGTGATGAGAGACATTATACAAACACAGATAGACATTCTCTGATAAATTCATATGTGAGGATGGGTTTAATGTCTTGACCCCTGACCTTCAAGGGTTCCAGGTGACATTGATGAGGTCAATGCCCTCAAGCTGCAGGTGGACCAATGGAAGATCCCCACAGGTCTGGAGGACCCACACATCCCAGGTAACACACATACACACCATACACACAGACACCTTTACACCATAGGCGGAAGTCTCGGCGGGGGACACAACCCCCCTATCCTGGGAAAAATATTTGTTCCCCCTCAATATATCACTTTAAACATAACTATGTAAATTCAATCATTTTAATAATATGCAATGAAAGCACTGATTCTAAATGTTTTTAAGTTTCAAAAGATTGCTACCTCCCTGTCCTTTGCCTCACAATGGTTTATTCCAGTCCTTAGCAGTGGCACATTATGCAGGTACAGTGCATGTGAGGGAATCTGACCATCTGTTGTTGATGGCTGATGTCCACTAAGTTGTTTAAATAAATGATATGTTAGACATTTCTTTACTTCTACCCCTCAAAACAATTAAACACATTTAAAACCTTCAGTAGTCTTGATTTTTGCTGCATTGAATTACTGGTCACTCCTTATGTTAGCTAGCAGTTAGCTGATGTTTTCTAGCTAGCTATTGTAATATCAACCAGGGTTTGCAGCTGTTTGAATTCAGTGTTTCATTTAACATTTTCCAACATGTGTGTTTTCAACACAATTTTGAGCTATAGTGTATTTGTATTTGACCAATACATTTCTCTTGACTGGAAATGACATAAACGAGTGATAAAACACGGTAAGACATTGTGCTGGAGATATAAATGAATAACATAACTATTTAATTTTTTTCACATTTTTACAATAAATGCTATATTCAACATTATTCATACCCCTTGAATTTGTTGCAACATGCAAGTTTCTATACCAAAAATTGATAACAGCTGAACAGCAGTAATTCCCTAGTCAACTACAAGTCATGGCTAAAAACAGAAATATTTACGTTATTGTCTTACCGTGTTTTGTCACTTGTTTATGTCATTTCCAGCCAGAAGAAAACTATTGGTCAAATACAAATTCACCATAGCAAAAAATCGGGCGTGGATATGAATACTTTTGGGCTTAATTGTATGTACACACAGACATCTACACCCGCACAGACATCTTTACACACAGAGACATTTATACATCCCCTGATGATGCCACCCTCCCTATCTCTCCACCCACTCACAACTTCCCGTAGGGCTTCTGCATTGCTATTAATAGTATTAATATAGTATTAATAGCCCCAACACCAAAGCATGCTGGGAGCAATGTGTCTGCTACATATTTACAGCAGTTTAAAGAAAAGAGCAGTAAAGCCAGACTTGATAGAAGGAAGTGAGCACAAGGGGCCTGGCAAAGAACCAGAGAATGTTTCACTAGTCATTTGTCCAGTTGATTCACTGGTCATTTGTCAACTTTATTCACTGGTCATTTGTTCACTTTGTGACGCTCAGATGAACCACATACAGAGTTAGAGAACATTCCCTTGATGTCAAACAGAACTTGCTCAGAATGTGGTTGCCATTTGTTTTCAGAATCGTTTTGATGTTCTACATTGCGTAGTCTTTGCCCTTGTTTGTCCACTATTTGTGATGTTGACTAAATATAGAGAAATTGTTTTAAGGTGGACCCATTTCTTAACCACATTTCTTTAGCATGAATGTATTTACATAGTTATTTTGACCAGCAGACATACACAGGCTTGAGATCACTAATGTTTCTCTGAGTTAGCATTGGTTTGCGCCTTGCGCCATGAATTGCATTCTTGCCTAGTCTCTTTCTTATTGTCGCAAATCCTGAACGCTGGCCTTTGCTGAGGCTGGAGAGGCCTGCAGTTCCTTAGATGTTGCCTTGGGGGTTATTCTTCCTGCATGAGTCATCACTGCCCTTGGAGGACATTTGGGAGGCTGGCCACTCCTGGGAAGATTCACCATTGTTACACGTTTTGTCCATTTGGAGAATCATTTTAGCCTACTTCACATTGATGTTGAGTTTCTACTGTATATAGGTCATGTTTAGATTGAACAGGACTGGCTGTAATCAGTCGGTGCTCGATAACTTTAGTTCTTAAAAGATATTTTAAGAGTAATTTATTACTTTTTTTTTATTTAGTTTTGTTAAATTTCTCTTTGTTTTATGTTACATTTTACATGAAAATCTGAAATGTAACATTGAAACATGGAGGCAGGACACAAGCGTAGGGAGAATGGAGGATATTTTATAAAGTAAGTAAAACAACATGAAACCGAAACTAAATGCCAAGGCAGGAACATAAAACAATGTAACAAATGTTTAAACAAAGACCGACAGGAATGGGGAAGCCGGAAAGTAAGTTTCACAACAACCTGGTGCAGCAATTTTGTACAACACAAATAAAAATGGTGGACTGAGCATATCAGTAGTCTGAACATTAATAAATTACAAAACAATATACTTAGAAATATGTTAAATATATGTAAGGTGTGTGAATTGCCCAGATGAGGGTTGTGAGTAGTGTGTATATATATATATATATATATATATATATATATAAAGTATATAATGTATATAACTTTAATAACTACTATCAAATTAGTAGTTCACTGTCCGAATTACAGTGGTAGCAGCCAGTTTATAACATCCGTGGTATTTCTGGTATATTGCCAATATTATCAAAGCTAAGGGCTGTGTTCAGGCACTAAGCTTTGTGACTGCATTTCTTAAGAACAGCCCTTAGCAATGACCATACTGTACACCCATCACACTCCGGTATTATTGCTTTAAACGTTGTTGTACCTTATCACAGGTTTGACTTAAGTCAATGCATTGCCATATTCCAGTATTTTGGGTCAGTTGAATTTCCCATGGACTTATTTTGCATAATATTTTGCATTGCTCTCCTGGCATAGGAACTTTTGAATAGCATTCACTTTGGGATGAACACTGCTTATGATCTCCCCCTTCTATTTTCATTGAATCTACCATTTGGTCAATATGAAATCACCTATGATTCTGTTGTCTCTGGAGGTGTGGCCGAGGGTGGATGCTTCAAATGCTCATCATGGTGAGGAAAACCTGGTCCTTCACTTTCTAACTAGCAAGCCAGTGACTAGACGTATAGTAACAGAGGTAAAAAGGTTAATAATAATACATATTATAATCATAATACAATAATGATAATAATACAATAATATAAACCCATGGAAAAGAACCCTTTTTGATATATTCTGGGAATGTGACATACAGTTGTACTCAAACGTTTGCCTACCCCTGGAGAATTGATAAATGATGAACAATTTGTAAAGAAGACATGAGTGAGCAGGCAAAACACGTCTTTTATTTCTTATGGGATTCACATGCAGCTGTAGGTCATAACAGAATGGCACAGTCATAAAACAAAACTTGGCAAAAATAAATAAAATTACTCACCCCTGTTAAAAATTCTGCATACCCTTAATATTTTCTTAATATTGTGTATAGCCCTCTTTAGCATCAATGACAGCATGCCGTCAATTGACAGCATGCCGTCAATTCCACATGCCTTTAGTGCTTACACCCCCCCCAAAACATCTGAGAGCCACCATGCCTCATAGTGGGCCTGGGGGTGGCTCATTCAGTTCACTATAGGCCTTGTTGACCCCTTTTAAAATATAGCGCTTATGGTTGTGACCATAAAGCTCTATTTAGGCCACGTTACTCCAAATTACAGTGTGCCAGAAGCGAATCTAGGTGTTTTCGGGCATATTGTAACTGGTCTTTTTTGTGGCATTGGTGCAGTAAAGGCTTCTTTCTGGCAACACAACCATGCAGCTCATTTTTGTTAAAAAATTTGGGTTTTTCTTTGTAGCCCAAACAATTCTGGCAGTTTTGGCCTAGGTCTTTCTTGGTCTACCTGACCTTGGCTTGGTATCAAGAGATACACATATTTTCCACTTCTTCATAAGTGTTTGAACAATACTGAATGGCATTTGCAAGGCTTTGGATATCTTTTTATAGCCTTTTCCCATCATTTAGATTTTTTAATCTTTTTGCAATCAAGAAATCCACAGGTGTGGAAAATTCACCTTTAATTGCCATTTTCACCTGTGTGTGTCACCTTGTGTGTTTGTGACAATGTCAAACATTCAAGGGTATGGAAACTTTAGCTCAGGGCCATTTGGGTGATTTATCTTATCATCATGATTTAACAAGGAGCCAAACAACCATGTGATAATAAAAGGCTTAATATGATCACTATCCTTAATACATTTTCACGATCAGTCATATTTTCAAAATCAATGCAATTTTTGAAAATTTTTTGGGTCAGGGTATTGCCTACATATGAGCAAAACTAATTACTTACCTAAAATTCCATATAACCTTTTCTTTTTGACCGGACAAATTCATCTTTAATATCATGAAAACGTAGTCTTTAAAAATATGTGGAATTACTTTTTTGATCAAGGACTGTTTCATTTAGTTCTTGTACATTCTACACTTGAAGTCAAGCATGCTTTTCTTCACTTGCAGAGTTCTATGGAAGAAAAATGGAGTGTGGGTGACTTGCAACTTGCTTAAACAGAAAATGGGAGAAAACCATCAAGGGCAAAGGTCACTGCACCGAATGATGTAAATATGATGTGGGACTGGACTCAATGGAAATAATGAACTTGGCATAATTCATATTATTACAAATTACTTACTAAATTTTTTTTCCCATTATTGAAGTTGCAGAGCTCTTTTGACTCAGTGATGAAAACTAACCGATCCAGTGACTTTGAACTTAACCGACAGCCTTCCTGTTTTCATACTCTCAGGATACACAGCATGAAGGCACACAGGGCCATTTAATGCCTCTCCTGTCAGTGGGACATGCAGTCACATTCAAAATGTCAACCTAAAATATGAGGAGCCATACTGAGAGTATGGAAGGTTATGAACTGGTTGTTTTGAGCCAATAATGCAGGTTACATTAATCTCGAGGCAATGTCCAATTAAGTCTTGAGTCCTGGTACTGATGTTATGGTCCAAGTCCAGGTTAACATTAACGCAAAATGTAGTATAATGGCTAGAAGAATTTCACCAATGGTTGGCCATCCTCTTTCATTTCTTTCTCTGTGGCACTAAATGTATCTGTTCATATGGTCTACTGGCTGTGTTATAGTTACCAGGGTGGATTGTTTTTGCCAAAATGGTTTGTTTATTGCAATTATTGCACCCCAGTCCCAAGATGTACATGAGTTAACGCCAAAATGATTTCCCAAAATGTTGGGATGCTGTGTCATATAGAAATCAAAACAGAATGCAAAGATATACAAATCATTTAAACCCAATATTCAATAGAAAATAGTACAAATACAACATATCAAATGTTAAAACTGAACAATGTTATTGTTCCTTGAATGATATACTGTATGCCCACCTTGAATTTGATGCCAGCAACACATTTAGAAAAAACTGGGACAAGCAACAAAAGACTGGATAAGTTGTGTAACACAAAAAATAACCTGGTGGAACATCTCACAGCTTATTAGGTTAATTGACAACAGGTCAGTAACATGATTGGTATTAAAAGGGCTTTCTGAAGTTAAGATAGGGAGGGGTTCACCACTCTGTGAAAGACTGTGTGGGAAAATAATGTAACAACTCAAGAATAACGTTTCTCAACATAAAACTGCAGTATTAGGGGATCTCATCATCTACGTTACATAATATTATTAAAAGATTCATAGAATCCAGAGAAATCTATGTACACAAGGGAGAAGGCTGAAAATCAATAGTTTACATCCATATTATTGTGCCGGAGTTATAGGGTCAGTTCTCCATCTCCACTGTAACTCCTTGTAGTTATACATTTTCCCTGTCTCCTGTCCTGTTTAAACTTAGGAGGACATGAAGTCTTGGCCCACACCTCTGGAGTACCAGGTCTGAAAGACTCGTTGCTGTCCCTGTCCAAAGTCCTCCTGGTTGTGTTGCAGATCAAGACGATCTCAGCTGCCACTCTGTTGAAATGCTGCCGCCTTCTCTGTGCTCAAGCTCATTGAAGATGGACTGGGGCAATGTGGAAACTGTCCTGTGGTCTGACAAATCAAAACCTGAAATTATTGATATATAACAGCATCCCTTAGCCGTGGTTTATCTGCCACTTACATGGTATATAACAGCAACCCTTAGCCGTGGTTTATCTACCACTTACGTGGTATATAACAGCAACCCTTAGCCGTGGTTTATCTACCACTTACATGGTATATAACAGCATCCCTTAGCCATGGTTTATCTGCCACTTACATGGTATATAACAGCAACCCTTAGCCGTGGTTTATCTGCCACTTACATGGTATATAACAGCAACCCTTAGCCGTGGTTTATCTACCACTTACGTGGTATATAACAGCAACCCTTAGCCGTGGTTTATCTGCCACTTACATGATATATAACAGCAACCCTTAGCCGTGGTTTATCTGCCACTTACATGGTATATAACAGCAACCCTTAGCCGTGGTTTATCTGCCACTTACATGATATATAACAGCAACCCTTAGCGGTGGTTTATCTGCCACTTACATGATATATAACAGCAACCCTTAGCCGTGGTTTATCTACCACTTACGTGGTATATAACAGCAACCCTTATTCGTGATTTATCTGCTACTTACATGGTATATAACAGCAGCCATTAGCCGTGTTTTATCTGCCACTTACATGGTATACAACAGCAGCCCTTAGCTCTGGTTTATCTGCCACTTACCAACCTCCCTTGAGCCTGATTGTGCAAGTATACAATGAGTGGGAGGTCTGTGTTGATGCTATACATTAATATGCTTCACTGGCAGAGTATTGTAACAAACCTGAGGTCGCAGCACAAGAACATTGAGGTTTCAGGAAATATATGAAAATTGGGACCAAATATATGATGGATGCCTTGGTGACCCGAGGAAAAGGAACTTGCAAGTATAGAGAGTGGAATAAGACAGTTCAGTGTCAGGGTAAGTGGGTAGGAGAGAAACTAATTAATATCATTTGGACAAGTCTCAGTAGGTATCATTACCTGGGTAGCAGGTCACTTTCAGATGTATTTCAGTACTGTTAAGTAAAATGTAGTTAGTAAGTCCTGTGTCTGCTTCAGTAATGTTAAATAAAGTGTAGTTAGAAAGTCCTGTCTCTGTTTCTGTACTGTAGAATAAACTGTAGTTAGTAAGTCCAGTAGCTGTTTCAGTAATGTTACATAAAGTCTAGTTAGTAAGTCCTGTGTCTGCTTCAGTACTGTAGAATAAAGTCTAGTTAGTAAGTCCTGTGTCTGGTTCAGTACTGTAGAATAAAGTGTAGTTAGTAAGTCCTGAGTCTGCTGAGGTACTGTAGAATACAAAGCAGGTATTACGTTTTCTTTGTGGTAATGTAGTATTGTACCCTTACAAAACTGTATTCCTAATAGGGAAAAATAGCAACTTCTATTTCCTTTTGATCTATTGACCTGACCCTCTCACCCTCTGGTTGCTAATGGAGATTACACTGTCAAAGCAAGTGATGATGAATGTGTTATTACAAAGGTGTCCTACAAGTGTAGTTTATTTTAAACAGTGAATTTTACTCTAGTGTACTGGATGTCCAACCTTGGCATATATAAAAACATTATTCTACTAGTCAGAACATTGTGGCATCTACATCCCCAGATATTTAACAGGACACAGTAAATCCATGTTTGAATATGTACAATATTGTCCAGTAGGTCATAGAATTGCCAGGATTATGTTTTTTCTTCAAATCCATCAGACCCATGTGTTTCACACTGGGTGTGAAACACATGGGTCTGACAAAAAAAAAAATCTACAGCTCTTGGACAAGTCATGTTATGTAATATCATGCAGCGTGAGAGAAAGACTCTTCAGCGCCAAAAAGGATAGTACAATAAATACAGGCGGTTGTCTGTACGGCATCTAGTAGCAATTCAGGTGGAGTGTGAAGATGGAATGACAAAGTCTGAGAACTACATGCCTTCTTAAATCTAAGTGAGATTATGTAAACGGTGAATCGTTGAATGCAGAATGTACATACAGAAAATTGCAGTTAACCATGGTGTTCTTCTCTAAGGCAATATTTTAATTTTCTAACTGTTACCAATCCTGTTTTAGGTGACTTTGCATAAAACTAATGGCTACAGTGGGGCAAAAAAGTATTTAGTCAGCCACCATTTGTGCAAGTTTTGCCAATTAAAAAGATGAGAGAGGCCTGTAATTTTCATCATAGGCACCCTTCAACTATGAGAGACAAAATTAGATTTTTTTTCTCCAGAAAATCACATTGTAGGATTTCTAATGAATTTATTGGTAGATTATGGTGAGTAAGTATTTGGTCAATAACAAAAGTTAATCTCAATAATTTGTTATGTACCCTTTGTTGGTAATGACAAAGGTCAAACGTCTTCACAAGGTTTTCACACACCTTGCTGGTATTTTGGCCCATTCCTCCATGCAGATCTCTTGAGGAGTGATGTTTTGGGGCTGTCGCTGGGCAACACGGACTTTCAACTCCCTCCTAAGATTTTCTATGGGGTTGAGATCTGGTGACTGGCTAGGCCACTCCAGGACCTTGAAATGCTTCTTACGAAGCCACTCCTTCGTTGCCCGGGCGGTGTGTTTGGGATCATTGTCATGATGAAAAACCGAGCCACGTTTCATCTTCAATGCCCTTGCTGATGGAAGGAGGTTTTCACTCAAAATCTCACGATACATGGCCCCATTCATTCTTTCCTTTACACGGATCAGTCGTCCTGGTCCCTTTGCAGAAAAACAGCCCCAAAGCATGATGTTTCCACCCCCATGCTTCACAGTATGTATGGTGTTCTTTGGATGCAACTCAGCATTCTTTCTCCTCCAAACATGACGAGTTGAGTTTTTACCAAAAAGTTCTATTTTGGTTTCATCTGACCATATGACATTCTCCCAATCCTCTTCTGGATCATCCAAATGCTCTCTAGCAAACCTCAGACGGGCCTGGACATGTACTGGCTTAAGCAGGGGGACACGTCTGGCACTGCAGGATTTGAGTCCCTGGTGGCGTTGTGTGTTACCGATGGTAGCCTTTGTTACTTTGGTCCCAGCTCTCTGAAGGTCATTCACTAGGTCCCCCCGGGTGGTTCCGTTCTTTTGATCATTTTGACCCCACAGGGTGAGATCTTGTATGGAGCCCCGGATCGAGTGAGATTATCAGTGTCTTCCATTTTCTTATAATTGCTCCCACAGTTGATTTCTTCACACCAAGCTGCTTACCTATTGCAGATTCAGTCTTCCCAGCCTGGTGCAGGTCTACAATTTTGTTTCTGGTGTCAGCTCTTTGGTCTTAGCCATAGTGGAGTTTGGAGTGTGACTGTTTCAGGTTGTGGACAGGTGTATTTTATACTGATAACAAGTTCAAACAGGTGCCATTAATACAGGTAACGAGTGGAGGACAGAGGAGCCTCTTAAAGAAGAAGTTACAGGTCTGTGAGAGCCAGAAATCTTGCTTGTTTGTAGGTGACCAAATACTTATTTTACAGAGGAATTTACCAATATATTCATTAAAAATCCTACAATGTGATTCTCTGGATTTTTTTTTCTAATTTTGTCTCTCATAGTTGAATTGTGCCTATGATGTAAATTACAGGCCTCTCATCTTTTTAAGTGGGAGAACTTGCACAATTGGTGGCTGACTAAATACATTTTTGCCCAACTGTAAGTGACCAGATGGTCTTATTTTGAAGGCTGACACGTCCTGTACTGAGAGAAGGTAAAGCAAACGTCTGGGGAATAATATGTTGAGCATGGCTTTTTCACTATAGGGACCATAACAGACATGTTTAGATAGAAAGATAAAAACAAGCAGGAGCTACTGTACTCTGTGTTAGCTGTGATTACCAGTGTGTTCCCACAGACTTATTCTGTAATGCTATTTCATTCCCACAGATATGATTAAGAGGCGTGTTCTATCCATTAATTCAAGACACCTTACAAAGCCTGCTTTTTTATGCAAGAAGACCTTTTTGATGTTGTGGTTCTGGTGCTCCTTTTGGAACATTTCACTTTGCAACCTGTTTTATCATTGATCTAACAACAATGTGGTTCTTTATCTGAAGATTTTATATAAATAAACTACTCATGTAATTGATTTTATCACAACAGATAATATAGTTGTCCAAAAGAGCTGACACTCACCTTCCATGAGTTTTTAAAGTAGAACAGAATAAGACATTATGCCTAACTGCTAACTTAACAAATACACATAGGGATTTTATACCAGTGTTATAGCTGACTGAATCATTTTCTCAGCACAGTCACTCGGTACTTTCCAAAGGATTATGTTGCCATTCCTTTTTCTTATCTCTTAACGTTCTGTAGCAGTTTGCTCAGGTGCAGCCTGCATGTTCTACAGACAGCATCTCTGATGACATGGCCCAGAGGGTGGAAGATTGTTTTCTGCTTCATCGACGATGTCCAACTTGATTTCTGACTTACTCGCCTAGTCTTCATCTTCTCATCGACTGAACACCGAAAGTCAAAACATAACTTTCTCTTTTCAATTCCCCCTTCTCTTTTCCTTTTCCAAAATGTCCCCTCTTCTCGTGTCCCTACCTTAGCCTCTCTGTTGAAGTTGTGGTACAGGGAGCTGGAGGAGCCTTTGATCCCTCATGAGTTCTACGAGGAGTGTATCACTCACTACGACGACCCAGAGGCTGCCGTCAACGTGGTCATGGGCCTGCCGCACATAAACAAACTGGTGCTCTGCTACCTCATCCGCTTTCTACAGGTAGATAGCACGCACACACACACACACACACACACACACACAGAGACCCACACTGCATCCTTTCTACACAAGCCTCTCACTGTCTCTGTCTCTCCGAAGGTGTTTGGCCAGCCCGCCAACGTGGCGATCACCAAGATGGACGTGAACAACCTGGCCATGGTGATGGCTCCCAACTGCCTCCGCTGCCAGTCGGATGACCCGCGCGTCATTTTCGAGAACACCCGGAAAGAGATGTCCTTCATCCGCGTGCTCATCCAGCGCCTCGACACCAGCTTCATGGACGGCCTTCTATAGCCCCCCACTTTCAACTACTCTAGCCTGAATTAACCACACGGGACAGCCCCCCCAAAATTCTGCTGTACTCCTGTAAACCCCCACAAAAACTCTCAGCTCAACCCAAGATTCTGCTTCGGCCCCCCAGACTGCTTCAGTTCCCAAATCTCTGTTCCAGTACCCCAGACCCTGCTCTAGTCCCTCAGACACTGCTCAAGTCCCCCAACACCTGCTCCAGTCCCATAAACCCTGCTTCAGTCCCCTAAACCCTGCTCCAGTTTCCTAAACCCTGCTTCAGTCCCCTACACCCTGCTCCAGTCCCATAAACCCTGCTTCAGTCCCCTAAACCCTGCTCCAGTTTCCTAAACCCTGCTTCAGTCCCCTAAACCCTGCTCCAGTCCCATAAACCCTGCTTCAGTCCCCTACACCCTGCTCCAGTTTCCTAAACCCTGCTCTAGTCCCCTACACCCTGCTCCAGTCCCCTAAACCCTGCTTCAGTCCCCTAAACCCTGCTCCAGTTTCCTAAACCCTGCTCCAGTTTCCTAAACCCTGCTCCAGTTCCCTAAACACCTCTCCAGTCCCCTAAACCCAGCTCCAGCCCCCAAGACACTGCTCCAGTCCCCCAAATGCTGCTCCAGTCCCCCAAATGCTGCTTCAGTACCCTAAATCCTGCTCCAGTACCCCAAACCCTGCTCCAGTACCGCAAAACCTGCTCCAGTTCCCCACACCCTGCACCAGTCCACTAAACCCTGCTCCAGCACCCCAAACCCTGCTCCATCCTTCAGTCAAAACATCTAATCCCAAACCATCCATCCACAGAGGATAGGAGTACCCTGTACCCCCCACCCCAAAGGAACCCCTGTCCATCCTGAACCCTGGTCTCAATGCCCACCCAACACAGGGACTCACATCACACACATACACAGATGTAAAGGGTAACAACTACTTACATGGAGATATTATCACAGGTATATTCACTGACTGAAATACTCACTTTACTCAGCCACTTGTATAATACACATCCATTCAGATAATATTAAAGCTTACTGACCCATGGTTAACTAACACTGTACAACATTTATAGGATCAACCTAAATTATTGAGATCTTGAAAATTTGACAGTGACTCCTATACACACACACACCCAAATGACAAAACGACAAAGACAAGCATAGCCAGTCCTGGCCAAACAGCTGTCACACTAACATGTGTTTCTGGTTCTGTCCACATGCCGTTCCTCGCCTCTCTCCCTATGCCAACCAATAATTTTTGCTTCTCCTTTTTCTGTTTTGTTTTGGGTTCTGGAATATGGCAGTCCAATCAGCTTGAAGGCCTGTCAGTTCATCTGCATTGTTGTCACCGATCAACAGATGTCTTTCTCATGTTGTTATTTGAACGGTGGGGGCAGATCCAGACCAGTTTCTAACAGGGATCACTGCATCACTGCCATTTAAACATGTCTGTCACAACAGGAAGACATCTTTCCACAGGACTTCCTGTGAGACTTTTAAACCATACTGATTGACCCCCGACCCCCACATCCACCTGATCTGTAGTTCCTTCTGCACCCTTTTCCCACTGCCCTCCCTATACAGCCACACAACTCCTCCCCTTACAGCCATCTCTACCCGTCTACCCTGAACGGATCCTCAACACCACATACCTACACCTCTCTACTCTCATTTCTCCAAGTCCGTCTTTCCACTTTTGTCTGTATGAGACGGTCTGTCAGTTGTTTACAAATGTACGTGTCAATCATTGTCTACATGTCAGAAGATTCTTCCTGGCTTCTGGACCCGTATAAAAGTTATGTATTAGCTGATCTGATTTGGTATGGATTAAAAAAAATGTTTGTTTCATTAATTTGTATTTAACAGATTTTTCATGTTTTTAACACATTTTTGTATTATTTTATTTATTTGTTATTTATTTCAGCAATATTTCCTCAATGCCTTCTTAGACTATATACTTTAATATTCAGAATGCCTGTTCTCTCTGTAGTGCCCTACGTTGAGAATAAACAATGTAGGGGAATAGACTGCCATTTCATGTGCAAACTGGCTTCATGTCCGAGTAAATGTTTGTGTATGTGCAGTTCTGTATGTATGTGTGTGTATTTGTGTATGTGTATTTTAATGTGTGTGTTTCAATGCAATAGTGCATAAACATTGATCAGCCAAAACATAATGAACACTGACAGGTGAAGTGAATAACACTGATAATCTCATTATCATGGCACCTTTCAGTGGGTGGGACATATTAGGCAGCAAGTGAACATTCTGTTCTCAAAGATGATGTGTTAGAAGCAGGAGAACTGGACAAGCGTAAAGATCTGAGCGACTTTGACAAGGGCCAAATTGTGATGGCTAAACGACTGGGTCAGAGCATCTCCAAAACTGCTTCCCTTATGGGGTGTTCTATCAAAAGTAGTCCATGGAAGGAAAAGCAGTGAACTGGTGACAGGGTCATAGGTGGCCAAGTCTCATTGATGCACGTGGGGAGTGAAGCCTGACCTGTGTGGTCCGAATCAACAAACAAGCTACTGTAGCTCAAATTGCTCAAAAAGTAAATGCTGGTACTTCTAGAAAGGTGTCATAACACACAGTGCATCACAGTTTGTTGCGTATGGGGCTGCGTAGCCACAGACCATTCAGGGTGCTCATGCTGAACCCTGTCTACTGTCTACAATGGGCACCTGAGCATCAGAACTAGACCAAGGAGCAATGGAAGAAGGTGGCCTGGTCTGATAAATCACGTTTTATTTTACATCACGTGGATGGCCGGGTGCGTGTGCGTCGCTTACCTGGATGGCACCAGGCTGCACTATGGGAAGATCTCAAGCCGGCAGAGGCAGAGGGATGCTTTGGGCAATGTTCTGCTGGGAAACCTTGGGTCCTGCCGTTCATGTGGATGTTACTTTGACACGTACCACCTACCTGAGCATTGTTGCAGACCATGTGCACCCTTTCATGGCAACGGTATTCCCTGATGGCATTGGCCTCTTTCAACAAGATAATGAGCCACGAAGCGAAAAATATTCAGGAATGGTTTGAGGAACACAAGAGTGATTTGAAGCTGTTGACATTCCCTCCAAATTCCCCAGATCTCACTCCAATCGAGCATCTGTGGGATGTGATGGTCAAACAGGTCCAATCCAAGGAGGCCCCACCTCGCAACATACAGGACTTAAAGGATCTGCTGCTAACGACTTGGTGCCAGATACCACAGCGCACATTCAGAGGTCTAGTGGAGTCAGGGCTGTTTTGGTGGCAAAAGGGGGACCTACACAATATTAGGCAGGAGGTCATAATGTTATGGCTGATTGGTGTACACACACACACACACACACACACACACACACACACACATATATATATATATATATATATATATATATATATTTAAACAACATGTTTATAATGCACATACAGTAAATGTTTATATCTTAAAGTAAATGTCTATGTCTGTGTTTATGAAAATTAAGTCCTGATGTGTTTACTTTGGGTTGCATTTTTTGTGACATGTTTATATGAATGGATTACGTGACCCTCCAATTCCTTCAGTCTATCGCTCGCACATGCACACACGCACTCACACACACGCACATACACGCACATGCACACGGCATCCACCACCAACCTTATTAAGTCCTCTTTCTCACAGGACAGTCTTATGTGTGTGTAGTTATGTCTCTACCACACTGATGTATGTTATTGTGTGTGTGTGTGTGTGTGTGTGTGTGTGTGTGTGTGTGTCTTTGTGTGTGGTGGACTGATCTTTTGGATGTTGAGGGATGGAGGGATAATGAGAAGGGTTATGGGAGGGATGAAGGAGGGGGGAGAAAGTTTGGGTGGGAGAGGATTGGGGTATTGTGTCACTATGTACTGTATGTGGGTTATCACCTCACCCCACTTCACCCTATCACACACACACACACACACACACACACACAGTCAAAACATGACTGATGTATGTATTGAACCACTGTACAGAACGATGTGTAAAATACAACCAGATGACCAGAACATACATCACAAGTAAATATTTAATCACCCATACGACAGGTAACAGTGGAAATAGCTTTGGAAATATTTCTAAATAACTTTTTTTTGTATGATTTCTCATTTTTTTATAATATTTTTCTGTGTGATATAGAAAATTATGATAACCTTTGTTACTAGAAAAAAGAAATGTAATATCCCGGAATCGGCCTAAATAGGGTTTTCTCAGTGTTTCTATAAACTACAGTATGTCCTCATCAAGCCATCCTATAGTTAAATGATAGAATTCTGTCATTCATTATTTAAAGGACTCAAACAGTACAAACACAGGACTAGTCGCAGCCACACATTGTGCAGTATTCTGGGAACACTTTGTCGGCCTCCCGAATGGATCATTTTCTGTGTGTAGTGTACTGTAGAGAATAGGGTTCCGTCTGAGAGGCCTAGAGTGTTTTCTTCAAATCCACCATGGGTACATTGAATCTTCTTGTGAGCCTCATTCAGCCCTCTGGCCTTAGTTTGCCCACCCCTGCTGTGTAACTAGTTATTTGTGTTTGTCCTTTGGTCAATTAAATTATTATACTTGGTTGAATTGCATTAAGAAATAGACAGCATTCTATCAGGGCAAAAGTTTTACAGATTATCTGCTTGTTGTGCCTCATCCGCCATCTGACAAACTTGTAAAAGAGAGACTGAAATTGGATCACGGACTGACTTGACATTAACATCCTAATAATGGCTGAATTACCATCTGTAGATAGTAGAATGGTTGCTCAATACTTTGTCTAGTACTCACCTTTTGATTGACATGTGTTTTTAAAACAATGTCATGATGCAGATGGCATACACTCTCATGTTAATAAGACACTACAGAGGGGCATTGCAAAATGTGTTGCCTACTCTAAAATTTAGATTATTTCCAGAGACAGAAAGAACTAACAAAATGTGTGTGTGTGTGTGTGTGTGTGTGTGTGTGTGTGTGTGCTTATGTTTGTATGTGTGTGCGTCCATTGGGGAAAGGATGGCAGTCGAATGCTGTAATGTCAGGTATTTACCAAACAAATCGACCAATCAGCATGCAGAACGTCTGGTCATCACTCTGTTAAGTCATAATTAAAACAAAAAACATGAAAAGATATAAATTAAATACTTAACAAAAATGAACTGTTACAATATTTTACTTTAAAAGTAAGTGTTCACTTGATTGGATTTAATCTCTTTAATGATTACTGTTGTTTATGATTTCTTTTGCTAAAAATGTTCTTACAGTCAGTGTCCATACTGTTATTATTATTAATGTAATTAATATCAGTGATATTAAAAATGCATAAGTTGGTAGTCAGCTGCTATGTCCACTGAGCTCTCTACCTCTTCCTCCTACTCCTCAATGCTTTCTTTTCTCTTTAACATCCACTGTCTCTCATTCACTTTTGGAAAGAAGACTTGGGAAGTAAAATGGACATTGTTTAATAAATTATTCAAACTGGAAATATTCCTGGTTTCTGTGAGACTTTTTAATTAACAAAGTTCCAGTCAATATTTTTTATTAGCGATGGACAACTTTTTGGGATTTTGAAATTCACATTTATTTTCTAATGTATGCTTTGTTTATCATGTCGACATAATGTTAATCTAGTTGTAGATGTTTACCAATGGATTTTAGTGTTTTTTTTACACGTAGACAGGAAATATTTTACAACCTAGACAGAAAATATTTATATTTAATCATACCTCATGCCAGATCGAATCAGCTTGTGGGCCATATTTGTACAAATTCTTAAATGTCTAGGTTGTGACATTTTCTTATGCTTTTGTATGCATTCTTTGTGAAAGTAAAAATGTGCTTCTGGGATGAAATGTATCTAGGAAAATTACTACAGATCCCTGATCTGCTTCCTTGCCTCGAGTATCAATAATGGGGAAATAATAACTTTGCCCAATATCAGCGTAACCTTCGTCTCCTTGGGGGCAGCTATTTACCGCTCTTTGAAAAATGAAGTTACACCTCCATCCCAGCCGGGGCAGTATTTGTTAAAAATAGCTTTGACATCGCCCCAATCTGATCCACCTCCTTTTCCTCTAGCTCTTTTATAGCCGCAAACTGATGGCTTCAAACCCACTCAGTCAAAATTTAAAACAAAATAATGCTTTTGTTTTTTCTTCAAGGTTAGGGTTGGTATGATGTTAACAGTGTGCTTACGTTTACAGTTTGATGGGTTAAAAATGTAATGGACACTTTAAAGTCTGTCTGATGACGACCATTTTTTTGGACTCTGGAGGTGACCACATACCACTTGTGGGCAACCCTCATTTTTTGTCTTTAAATGGAAGTTAATGGGATAATTATTCCAGACCAGTTACCTGTTTTAAAAGGTCCGGAGCTGTTTTTTTGTCCATCGTTAAAGGCCTGAGTGAACGGTCTTCATTTATCAACTACCATCATTCCTGGTGGTTGAGACTTCGATTTAATATCAGATTTAACTTAATAACGCAGTTCTTAGCTAACTAGAAGAATAATCAAGCTCTACATCCTAGTGTGACTGGTAAGCAAAATACGTTTTTATGTTCATGAAGCAATGTATCTTTTTTCGATCTCACAACGGTTTCTATGTCAAATGTACTTGCATTGCTTTTCCATTGGAGGCTGATCGTTTTTCGCTGCTACAGTATTAATGGCATGCTAAGCGCATCTGCCAACATTGCCAATGTCATGTGTAGCGAATCAAACGTTCGCTTGGTAGATAGATAGTTCAACATTGTTTTCACTTAATGCGTTATCTTCACATTGCAACGATATTCAATCCCAATATGGTGCGTTCGATGACTGGGGTTTTACTGAATTTTATAGCCATACATTGACCTCCCAAAGCCACAAACGTAACATTTTGAGAAAAGTTTGTTTGGTCTTGTATCACTAAAACATTACAGAATAGAGATTTTTTTTGTTCAATGAATGGAGCAACGTATAACGCTTGCGCCAAGAACTAGCCTTTTAATCCTGCATACGTTGTCATGCTGCGACACACCGTTGCTTCTACAACGATACGAGACCACAAATACCAAATTAAATATTTCAGATCTCTGGAAAAATATTTCTAATGTTCAGTTAGTTTGTCATTTTATTTATTTTCTAAGGTGTCTCTAGTTAGTCATGAAGTTGATGTAGCCCGCGATCTTTGGCCACTGGTTGTACAGCTGGCGTGGGTCCCTGAAAATTGTGTACCAATTCGCGTGTCCTGATTTGGTTCCATTTTCATAAAACCACTAGCATTTCAACTTGGAATTTCATAGCTGACTGAGGTATATCATTGATTCCACTTCGATTATGTACGTAATATACAATATATTACACATCCAACCCAAAATGGTAGCAACGATTATATCCCATCAACGACTGCATCTGGGAGACAGGGAAGTAAAAAAAAGTTAAAAACAGAGGTTAAGGTTAGGTGTAACATATCGTTTCAAATCCTGATTTAAAACCAAACTAAAAAAAACAAATGTTTTAACTGACACTGATCAATGCTCTATTTAACCATGTATTTTGCTTAAAAACAGAACAGAAGCTTTACAGTCCGATTATTTCTATTGCATTTAATTGCATTTAGTGCATGCTTCGTGTAGAAACAAGTGCAGTCACATGCGTTCTGACATCTCAAACGAATTTTACACGTTGGCATGATTATTATCTTAGGTGAGAAACGGGTTTGTCTGTGTGCAATCAGTAAACGTTACCTCGATGCACCAATTTTACCTGCTTCATAGCACACACAAACATTTACCATGTTATTTGTTTAAAATAGTAACAGCTGTAGGATACATTTATCATTTTAAGTAGTTAAAATATAAAACCGAATGTATAAGCTCCTCTTTAGCATAATCTATATATCCAGGTGTATTGACAGAACTTAGTGCTGTACTATCTGGCTCGCAACATTTTTTTTTTTTTTAAAAGCTCTCATACCCGAAAAGGTTGGAGGCCTCTGCTTGAATGCATATTTATGTATAGTATGTGTTCATCTCTCTGTTATTGTTTTTCATTGTTGTGGTTAATTGTTTGCACGAAAGACAAAACTGTCCCTCAACAGTTGAACTGTGCTCCTTAATGTATTTCTGAGTACCTAGATTTTTCATATTACTAGCACCGGTAATGTTTCTTCTCACAGCCTCAGATAGGAATCTTGATCTTGGAATGTTGTTACCACACATCCATATGGTTAAGACCAGACCAGATTTTTGTGGATTGCTGGACCCCTCTCCCCGGTCTCTATAAATACTTCCTAATAATTTGCTCCTGCTCTGGTGTACCTGATTCTAACTTTAGCCATTTTATGTGATGGTAATGGTATGAATGTAGTAACCGTTTCCCATAAGGAAATACGATTTTCTGTTTATTTGAATTGCATACTTGATTTTACCATTTAATTTGTGACTTGTTAAATTGTATTACCTTTACAAATGATTATGTGGAATTTTGCTCAGATAACTTTACAAAGGTTATAATTCTAGGACATGCTTAATCTGTGTCTGAAAACCAGCCTTTAGTGAATTAGCAGTTGCATCCATTCAGAGAGAAGCACAACTCATGCATTCAAATAAGCCAGGTTATCATTTTAGTCATCAGAAAGTGGGTGAGGTCAGAGGCAGGAAGCTGCGCACTGTCTGTAGAGCTGAGACACACAAGTGTGTCTCGTCACTACAGACAGAAAACACGGTGTGGAACAAAAGCCAACAATAACAAGTGACATAACTATAGATCTAAGATCCTTTTATATACATCCTTTTATATTCAGTTGTTTAAACTTAAAATGAAAGTTGTAGCTGAATGGCAGTTCAGTGGCATACATTTCCAGTCCCACAGCAGACCAACACAGGATGTAGCCTCAAGAGGTGAGAATGACGGTTTGTGTAAAAAATTGTACTGATTTGGTCAGCAGTCCTAAGACAAGACAGCAGTGTCTCTGATCAGTGGAGACAGAATGGTGAAGAGAGCAACAATACATTAATAAGGCATCAACTTAATGTAATTATTAATTTATTGAGACGTGGGGATGAAATGGTCGTGAATCAGCATACATTCAGTAGACACACAGGCCTTAGGCTACTTAAAGATCATCTGTGATTTTTGGCTACTGGTTGTAAAATTGGTGCTGTTGAGCCAAGTGGTATATGAAAATTGTGTGATCATTGATATCAAAGCCGCACTGAAGTCTTAACAAAACTCCTCCAGAAATGCCTCCAGAATCTTCTTACTATAAGTTCCTTTCATAATTTGCCAAGTTATTTACTGACCTTTATTCATTTTTCAAGACTGGGAGACTCAAATCAGCAGTAATGCTGTATGGACAGGGCACTCACTGGTGAACCTCAAATTATTCCTCTTGCTTGCTGCCAAAAAGCAGATAAGCTAACCCTAAAGAGTGTATAAATAAATGTTCTATTCTTGCTCAGAAGTACAGCAACTTTCCTAAAATGTTCTTTAAGCCTAACCGAAAACCCAACATGGCAGTAACCTATCAATAAAATGTGTGTGCTACGGCACAAATCGATCTATGTTCCTAATGCTTGCATAGCTCGCTACTGTAGCTGGAGAAGTTAATAGTTAACACCAATAATAATAATATATGCCATTAGGAAGCCGAATAATCTTTCTAAGTAGCTAACTACTACAAAAGCTATCACTGCAAGGCAGTCAGTATTTGCTGCTTCATCTGTCACCAAAGTATGCATGCTTTGGCCCTGACTGAAGGCAAAAATCTTATCTTGCAGCATTATAATGACCCCAAACACTACGTAAAGACGATTAAGGCCTACTTGTAGCCAAAAGTCTGCAGATGGTTCTGTCACAGGATTAGGCGAGACTGGCACCTCAGGGCCCCAACCTCAACACAATTAAAGCTTTGATCGCTAGGACAGTGAAAATAACAAAAAAAAGTCAAAATAATTTCTCCATAGTACTGCTCTGATAAATGGCTTACATTTGTTGTACATGCACTTATTGCTGAGTAAAGATGCCTTCCAGTCTTGTCTACCACTACTGCCCTGCAGCTAAATCTGGAACTCCTAAACAGTCAGATGCACTAACAGGCTGAACAGTGTCTTGCATTTTCTGGTTCATTAAGCATTAACTATCATACTTTATATTGTGAACCAAGTGTTCCGTATTGGAGTTCCTATATATTTTCATGCCAAAATAAAAATGTTATGCATGTTTGCCAAATTGCTGTTTTGCCCAACATGGTTGCCATTCCCTCAGCCATAATTTTTATTGCACTATTGTTAAGTATGACTTAGAACATATAGTGAACATATAGTTGTTTTCTATGGATGCTCGGATGCGATACTGGCATTGGAAATGTGTACGACACTGTTCCTACTGTGATTGATCGACAACTGCGGGTCTATGGAATGAGCCGATGCGACAAAATGGATTTTCCTAACAATGTACTGTAAACCTATGAGTTGTTGATGAGGGCAGACCAAAAGCGTGAGGGCTATGCCTCAACAACAACAACCAAAATAATTGAAACGGTTTGGAATTTGTCAGTTTGTTTACATCTTTAGTTTTGTCTGAGGTGACCGTTTGTCCAGTATATATCTACTTTGCCATACTACATTCCTACAGAATAAGCCATTGTGTGTATTTGACATATTTTAATAAGATTTGATGTAGATAAAATGGTCTAAGTTCCACTTTAAATATTAGCTAAACATTGAGATGGGTTTTTGTGGGTTGCATCAGACGTAAGCACTGTAAAAATGCAACCGGTGAATTTACTTGTCTTCAGCAAAAATGGAAGGCAATGTTGCAGTAAGGGGGAGAGTGAGGAAGAGGAGGGAGCCAACAGAAGAAGAGGGAGAAACATAATTGACCACAGAGCTATTTTGAATGTCCCAGGCTAACCCGGAGTGAACATCACAATGTGTGCTGCAACTACACAGAATGGGGTCCTCTAACACCATGGCAACTTATGTCCTTACAACACGGCCCAAATACTCACATTAGTTTAGACGGAGCAAACAACATGTCACAGCAGAAGACCCCATGGATGCAGAGCAGATGAAATACATTGTCATCTGGGATCCACCGATCTGCTCTGGTCCAAAAATAAAGGGAGAAGATAGATTTTATTCTCCCTTCCTTATCCCCATTGAGGATGTTTTTGTCAGGATATGCATCATTCAAGCCATGGAGGCCTGCGACCAAATTGATGCAGGGTCTGTACAAAAATGTATTCGCCATTGAAGAAGCTTCTTCCCTCGTTGTCTTGCGAGTGAGGACATAGCCTGTGATGTGGACAAAGTGATATGGCCAAATCCAGTTAGGCCAAGAGATGATGCTTAAGGTTTTTCTTTTAATTCATGCTTTCTTTGGTCTCCATTAATGTTTTTGCTGTGTGTATGTACCGTATTCTAGTTAAAATTTGTTCTGTTCAGATTTTCAGTACAAAAAGCAACCTTTGGAAATGCAAGGATGTGTTAACAGATTTTACAATGTAGAGAAATGTCATCAGTGTGCAGTACTAGTGTTGTATGTTGTGTTTGGTCAATATCATATACTTTACTCAAACATCTCTGAAAAATCTAAATCGAACCCAGACTATCATTAGACAAGTAGAAATGGTAAATGTGTTTTAGATTGAGGCACAGCAGTGTGTAACTGGTTTAAACAGATTCAGATCGTATATAAATGCCTTATGGTGAAAACATTTTGGTTTTTATAAATGATTGTTTAGTTTTGAATGAAGTGGTTCATTTTGCAGAAGATCTGAGGTGCTACTGGTGTGTGGTTGAGTGAATTGTGTGTAGTATTTTGATGTAATTAGCCCTGTTATCAATGTCATGCTTAAACGATTGGGTATTATGTACAAGAAATATGGCAACCCTAGCATGAAATGGCACATGAACTAAAGACAAGTCTACTGCAACTCCGTTGGTAGAGCTCCCTGTTTGTGACATCAAAACTGCAAATTATCCATCCAGTAGGCGCTACTGGAGCATCGGGTAACACTCCCAGACTCCCCTTCAGGCCTTAAGCCTCCTCAACGAGCAACACCCATCTATGATCATATTGATCCCACTTGAACACTCCAAATGCTCTGATGCCTTTCTATGTGCTTTCATTGTTCATTAGAATATTATTTTGTATGTACCATTCATAGGCATATTACACTCATATTTATAATATTCAGTACCCACCCATATTACATTTTATATTCCCCATTCTACACTCTAAAATTGCTGCTAGTTTACATTGTTCTGTATATAATTACTATATTTCTGATAGATACATGTCTTCATTCTTACTACATAGATGTCGATGCCACGTCACAAGAGTTTGTTCAGCATGACACTGTGCTATTTGGTGCATCTGACAAACTTTGAACTTGACAATTCCAGTTCTGTGTTGTCAATGGATGTTACTGAGAATCAGGTGAACCTGTTCATTTAAACTCTTGTCTGCCTTCTGATTTCATTTAAGATTGGTGGCTAATTGGTGGCGTATGAACGAGTATACTTTCTACCTACGTATTATTGTCCTAAAATGTAATCAGATGTCATTGTTCACTGGTTTGTTTGTGTCTTTGGGCTTAAAATGCAATCTTGACGTTGGTGCTTTGCATGCGGTCCCAATTTGTTTTACTAATGGAACTTTATCTGTCATTACATAACTCTGGAAGAATAAATCCTTGTCCTCCCTATTGTCATTGGAAGTGAATGTGCCACACCCCATCTCTTGAAGCGATTGTAGATCATGTTACACCTAGGCCTACTTTCTGAGTGTAAAGGTTCAATTACTGACTGATAGATTGTACACTTCACAATTTCTCTTTCTCTGCAGATGGGAGATAGCCAGGTGGATCTGAGTGGTCCAATGCGGGTGTTGGTGACCGGTGGGACCGGTCTGGTGGGCAGGGCCATAGAACATGTGGTCAAAGAAGAGGGAGGGGCCAGGAAGGGAGAGGAGTGGCTCTTCCTCTCCTCTAAGGATGCAAACCTCTTGTGAGAGCTGCATGCATACAGACACGAACAGCTGTTTCAACACTCTCCTAAAGCAATTCCTCTGTGGTTTTGTGTACTTGCAGTTTCTTGTGAGTTGTGAGTTCCTGTGTCTATATGATGTGTCTGTGTGCTCCCACAGGGACATGGCTGAGACGCGGGCAGTGTTTCAGAAGCACCGGCCAACCCACGTCATTCACTTGGCAGCCATGGTCGGAGGGCTCTTTAAGAACATGAGGGCCAATCTAGACTTCTGGGTAAGACGAGGGTGGCAGAGGGCTATACTACAAATCAGGATCAAAGCGTTAACTAGCTAACTTGAGTAAACAACCCCATATATTTAGGTTTTAAATTATCCTGTTAACTATGATGAACAACCCAAAATATCTAAAGATGTATGAGTTATCCAGCTAGTTTTTAATTAAAGCTAGTTGAATTAACAATGCCCGTTTGAAGGTAAATCAAAAAGAAAACTGTACTGATCACGATTTACAATTATGGATCATTTAAATTGTTAATTGTTTGTTTTTTATTGTATGATGATATTTTAGAGGAGAGGAGGCTTGATGACATGATTGCATTATAATAAAATATGTCCGGTCAGAAACAACACATATAGAATGTATACAATATTATTCCCTGGTGTATCTTCAATGACAGGGGATTCCTCACCCTAGTTTGGAAATAAACAATGAGGAGTGTGTAAGTACAAATCTAGAATGTGTGTGGAAACAGGTCACAGATCCTGACTTTTGTCCCATAGCTCTAATTTCAGTGTTTTAGGAATAATCATTACTCTTCATAGTGCCTTTACATTACATTACAGTTTATTCTGTAATGTTTATACTGTTGTAGAGTAGCGTACAATAGTCATATAGTCTATACCTAACCTACCCACACTGATGCTTCTGCTAAGTTCCAGTATTTTGTTTCAGAGTCAATGTTCGACAAAAGTTGAAGGATAATTTTAAGACCCGTCCCACAAGAGATCATTATGATCGCGCACCGAACTGCTCCCAGTCTGAATGTTTACCACTACACACACAATACTGCAGGATTTATTTCAGAACATAATAATCTAAGTAAACCCTTAATTCATGTTGATGTTTTCAGAGGGCATAGTTTAAGCACAGAATCACGTAAACACTCCAGACCTGTCCCCTAAGCTCTGTGCCATAAGATATCTAACAGTCACTGCAGATGTCCAGCTACATAGAAAGTCTACAACTGTTCTATTTCCTCCAGTCTTGTTTTGGAGCTTAATTTTGTCCACTTTTTCAAAGGTATTCTAAAGATAACAGAATGACAATGTTTTCCTGAGAGGAACGGTGTGATAACTTTCAGTGTACTAAGCTGCTCAAAATTGGATCATTGTCATTCATTTCTGGTCAAATCACATACAGTAAAGCTCCTACCAATGTTCCTGTAACTAAGGCACTTCCTTAAAAAAAAAAAAACTGCAAGCACAGTGGAGATTGTGTGCAAGGTTTCCAGGGGAACGCTTCAGTTTCCCACATTTGGGAGTGACTTTCAGGGTAGACATAGATCCCACATTCCAAGAAAACACATTGTCTGCTTCACTTCTACCTCAGTAACAAGGAAGCTGCGTTATGCACAAGCTCCCCCATGTATTAGTCTCCATGATAGTTTAAATAAGATGGTCTGAAGTCCCCATCGATTCTTCTCAGAAGTAGTACACTATTGTTAGAAATCAGCCATGTCGTATAGTGGTAGTAATAATAACTCGCGTACTTGGTTGTCAAGGGAGAGAGTATTCAATGTTTATTGCAGCATATTGATAGTCTATTAGCACATGTTACAGGCTCAAACTCTTCCCTACTCTCTTTGTCTATCTCTACTCTCTCAACTGGAATGTGGCGTTCAAGCTGTTAAATACCGTGAGGGGTGTGTTTACCTAGCAACGCCAAGACACTAACCCCCACACCAAATGGTCTATGCATACATTCCTGTGGTTACCAGAGCCCAACCACAGGGCGAATCTTAACTTTCTGTTATTCTAAACATCTAGGCACAATCACTTCTAATGAACTATACATTCATATTGTAGTTGTTAATGCTCAGATCCTACACTATATAGTTGATAGGGTGCCAGTTGGTACTCATTGTTGGTGTATCAATGCAGATGTTTTAATTCTGTTTATTTACCATTGTGTCCATTCATGTGTGTTCTCCAGAGGAACAACGTCTACATCAATGATAACGTTCTCCAGGCAGCACATGAGGTGGATGCTGTCAGGGTGGTCTCCTGTCTCTCCACCTGCATCTTCCCTGACAATACCACCTATCCCATTGATGAGACCATGGTGGGTGGATGGATGGATGGGTGGGTGGGTGGTTGGGTGGGTGGGTGTGGTAGATAGGAGGAGGATGATGATGATGATGATGATGGTGTCTCTGCCCTTTTTTTCCAGATCCACAATGGCCCTCCTCACGAGTCTAACTTTGGCTACTCCTACGCTAAGAGAATGATCGATGTCCACAACAGGTACATTTGGGATTAAACCCTTTTTAAACCTGAATGTTTTATTTGTCTCTTTGTCTGGCTGTGTGCTTGTACCAGAATTCCACAAAAGTCCTAACTATGATAGTAAATCTAGGTCAATACTGACAAGAAAGGACCCTTGGTCTAGTCCTCACTTCAGAACGTCCAATATATGCTTTTGGTTAGGTTCAGGGTTATGGATTTCCTGGTTACAGTTTGGGTCAATGTTAGTGTCAGCATAGTGTGAGTGTAAAGGTGTGCTCTCTGTAGTATTATAGTGTTTCATTTCATTATGTAAAGGATATTTCACCACTACCTTATGTAACCTATACTATATAGGCGCATTAATACGGTAATAGCATATCCTACCAAGGTCCCTAAGCTAGGATCTTCAATGGAAATGAATTGTTACTTACCGAAAGGTCCTCGTAACTGCAGTATGTTGCTATATTTGTTTTTGTGTTTTGTATCTGTTGATTATCCTTGTGTGGGTTTTACAGAGCGTATCACCAGCAGTATGGACGAAGCTACACAGCAGTGATACCCACCAATGTGTTTGGTCCTCACGACAACTTCAACATTGAGGATGGACATGTACTCCCGGGTCTCATACATAAAGCTTACATCGCTCAGAGTAAGTCCATATGACACTTGCTAATAAGTGTGGCCCTAGAATCATCTTCTAGCAAAAGGAAATGTTTATAATTATTGGAGAAATCTGTAAAGTTCCATACATTTTCCGTGTGGTAAATGCTGGCCGTGAGTGCAGGACCCACTAGAAGATGTCGGGCCCTCAAGCCCTCCTCGTGGAGTCTGTTTCTGACACTTTAGTCAGAAAAAATGCAGACGTAGCCCACTGGGGGTCATTTTGTGGGGCTCTGGAAGTGCTCTCCATGTTCCTCCTCAAACAAAGGAGCAGGTACTGTTGCCGGTGGGATGCCCTGCCCAGCTCTTTGTGTAAAAGCCTGTCTCCTGGCATCTCCTCCATACTCTTGAGTGTTCTAATATCTTTAAGTCCCTCCTTCCCCCCCCCCCCAAAATGGTTGAGTCCTGGAGTCCGCCTGCTCCTCACACCGTGCTGCTCCCCTTCCCTTCCAGGGAAAATACCGGGCGTCTGTCCATGGTACTCTATGCCAGTGGTTCTCGACTCCAGGCCATGGGACCCAAAGTACAGCTGGTTTTCATTTTAGCGCTATAAATATTGACTTATTTGGACTTGGAACACCAGATGAATGCAAGGAACTATCAGGCAGAATGGAAAACAAGCAGTAGTCTAGGTCAGAATAATATAAACAATGTGTCCCAGTAAAATACTGCACCCTTTCCCAAAATTTGTAAGTTGCATTTGTAAAACTTAAAGAACTGTCAACACTCAGAAATTTTGCACACTTGAAAGACTCGTACCAAACATTGAACACATAACCAAGCCTAGAACATGTATGATATTTATTAGCTAGACATTACACTCTCCGATTTCAGTGGTTGGATTTGTAGAAATAAAGTGGACATAACCAACAATAGAATGATATAGCACCCTTGAAATTGAACTGCCAGCCCATGTAAGATTTTCTAGACATGCCATTGAGGAAGGATGAGGAGAGAGACATTGATTCACAATCGCTTATAATTCCTAACTGGACAGATTGATATCCCTGAAGTTTAATTGACTTGGTGTTATTCTGCACTGATTACGAATTCCCTTAATTTCTTTGAGCAGTGTGTTTATTCCACTGACTGTTGTCGGATGTCCTTTTAATTGTATGTACATTGTTTGCAATGCACATGATTTCATGTCTGTAGAATAACTTGCTCATAGCAATATTAAAAGCCTTAATTTCCCCTGTTCCAACTCTGGGAGAGTATTTTGGGAGAGGAGAATTCTTGCATCAATTGTGGGATTAAGATTTTGTTCATTTCTTAGGATTGGAAAGGGGGAAATACCTGAGAATGGATCAGCCATAACTAAATGGGTTATTCCCTATAAATGTAGAAGGGGGAAAAAGTTCTGTGCTGTCCGCTTGATGGATCAGCTTTGAGGAATTGATGGATTTTTCACGGACCCTTTGGTGTGTGTGTTAGAGGAAGGCAGTCCACTGGTGGTGTGGGGCTCAGGAACCCCTAGACGGCAGTTCATCTACTCGTTGGATCTGGCCCGCCTCTTCCTCTGGGTTCTGAGAGAGTACCATGAGGTGGACCCCATCATACTATCTGGTAAGACACAGAAACTCCCTGACCTGCAGTCTTTCCAGGCTCAGTGTTCAGTCACTCTCTCTTGCTATATTTCAGTTGGTGAGGATGAAGAGGTCTCCATCAAGGAGGCAGCAGAGGTCGTTGTTGAGTCGCTGGGGTTTAAAGGTCAAGTGACTGTATCCTTTCCGTTCAGTGCACAGCCGGATATATAGTGCAAACATTTCCTTTCACTTCTGAACCCAGAAAAGTCCACCTTTCCCACACAATTCATAGAAGTAGAAATTCTATCTAGACTATCTAGGTGCATAAACACACATTGGCCACTAAAAAAACAGACTGGCCTACTGTTCTCATCATAAATCAAATAAGAATTTGTTGATTAGATAATACATTCATTTCCAAGTTGTCTGGCAAAAAACTAGGTTGAGCAAATAATGTGATTAGAATATTGGGAATTATAAAATTGCTTAAAGTTCAGGAACACTTCAGTCTAATCTGAAAATGCAAATCTAGTGTTTTACCAAATTTATAACTATGTTATAACATGGCCTATTATAATAGAGGAAATAATATACAACTGTCTTTTATGATATTGTACAATGGTATACCATGGTCAATTATAACAGGGGGAATAGTGTAATTAACACCAGCTCCATAATATCAAACAGCAGATTTTATCTGCTATAAAATTAATGACAGTACCTGAGCAGTGCCACAGACTGATCGACTCCATGCCACGCCGCATTGCTGCAGTAATTCAGGCAAAAGGAGCCCCAACTAAGTATTGAGTGCTGTACATGCTCATACTTTTCATTCAGTTGGCCAACATTTCTAAAAATCCTTTTTATATTGGTCTTAAGTAATATTCTAATTTTCAGAGATACTGAATTTGGGACTTTCATTAGCTGTCGGTTTTAATCATCACAATTAAATGAAATAAACATTTGAAATATATAAGTCTGTGTGCAATGAATGAATATAATATCCAAGTTTCACTTTTTGGATGGAATTACTGAAATACATCAACTTTTTGATGATATTCTAATTATATGACCAGCACCTGTATATTTTAGATTCCTCAAAGTAGCCCCCCTTTGCCTTTGTTACAGCTTTGCATTCTCTCAGGTCTGAATCAGCCCCATACTCACAGAAACACAAAAGCCTATCTGTAATAGTGCTGCATGTTTATTCCTTAAAGCATGAGACCACAGTATGACACAACTAAAGCAGATGGTCAATTCAAGAAGACAGCCAGCAACGCCAAGCTAATGCGGTACCTCCCCAACTTCACCTTTACCCCCTTCAAACAAGGTAGTTCTCGAATGCCCTATATCTGAAATGCAAAAAAAGCATCTCGCATTCTGTAATTTAAATATAGTTTGTGCTGAAACGGTAACATATACATTAACTCAATCTTTCTCTTTACCACTGAATTACTAACTTAATCAAATCCCTCAGTCAGTCTATTGTAATTCTCTGGAAACGTTTACATTTTTAATACTGTAAATGGGGATGCAATGCTGTTTAACTTGTCCTGTTAGAATGCAATCAAATCTGTCCCAGTAATTTGTCTTGTCTATATTGACATTATTCATCCAGTACCTACACCTACAGATGCTTGACAAATTAAAGGAAAAATATGAATAAGCTGAGGCGATCCATACAGATGTCCTGCTTGATCAAATTAAGCATTTAACCTCCTATCATGCTCTCTGTGTCATGTATAAAAGGCTGAGCAGGCCCAGTAGATCATGAATCAACATGGCCAGAGGAAAGGATCTAAGTGACTTGGAAAGAGGGTTCATTATTGGGGCCTGGATGACAGGAGCTTCAGTCACTATGATTGGTTAACTAGGTGGAGTTTTTTAATAGGAACAGTGACTTAGTTACTTCTGAATTTACATTAATGGGACATACATCAACATCAATTGTGGTCAAAAGCGGTAGGGGTAAAAAAAAGGTATTTGTAATTACTACAATGTGGGTTTAATTGATCTCTATGAATTTTACAATTGAACTAAGTTAAATCAAACCAAAATGTCACTGTATATGCTATAAATGCAATGAATGGTTTGAGCTGCAAGTCTTCTTGTTCTTCCACCTAACACAGCCTTGAAGGAGACGTGTGATTGGTTCGTGGCCAATTACAACACTGCCAGGAAGTGAAGATTCCTCCAGTCTGATAAACTGTTACGCAGTTGGTTCGAGGAAAGCAGGCAGAGAAAGGGACTCTAAAGGTCACAATGGCCTGGAGGAATGGAGCTAAAGGCCCTAGACCTAACAAAGAAGTTACAAGTCAGACTACAAGACTGGGATAAATTACATCATGAACAATCAGCTGTTACTTTAAAATACTTAATTTGTTTTATGATACCAGTGTTCAGAACAGTGTTCAAGAAATAAGTTGCATTTTGCTGATCAGCAAAGATATTTCTTTATAGATAGATAGATATCTATATCTGCCTTTTGTAAACAAATTCTAACTATATACCATCAACATTAAATATCTTTAAAGGAACAACTCTATTTTAGTAAATTAACTTGAGTCAGAGCTTCCGTTTTACTTACAACTCTGAAGAAGTGCAGAATTAGACAATTGACACCATTTAAACATATTTCATACACAGTAAATGAAATATTATTTGTGACTAAATGTATAGTGAATATACTCATTGTATGCAGGATTAATTAAGCGGTATTATCACATTACAATTTTAAGTACCGAACAGAAAGGTTTTGATTTATGGTTGTAAGACTTTGTCTGAACGCTGAAACCTATACCTCTATAGAAATAAGGACAGGTGACTAATGTGCAGGAGCACAACTGATATGAATGAATAGTTCTCAATCCGCATTAAATATCAATTGTGGAAGGTAACAATGTTATAGGTGATGACTTAAGCGCAACCCAACGGTACAGAAACATAGAAGTACTGTAACTTCATTGCTTGCATCTTCGCATATCCACATTGTTGTGAGATAAGGGCTAACCCGATTTCAAGTTGTTCAGTCTTGTGTTGTAGTACTGAATGATTTTTCAGAAGTGTTCATGAATTTAACCATCTGGTCTTTTGATTAAAACAAATGTGTCCATGTTCTGTGAACAAACCACTCTAGTGAATTTTGCATTGATTTAGGTCAGTTTGTATTTTTTTGTGTGTATGTTTGTGTTCATGGTACAGAGGCAAGAGAACAATCATACATTCTGGACATGTATTAAACCATTGTTGTTTTGGTATTAGTACTTGTTAAAAATTTGGTATTTCAGAAGGTAGTTCCTACTGAGTAAGTTCCTATAAAATGGCATCAGTGCTGCAACCAATGTTAGAAAAATCGAATCAAATTTGAGTGGGATTACCTGTGGAAAAACTTTAACAAGTTTAATATCAAGCAATGGTAGGTAGGCTAATATTAAGTGTACCCCTTTGCGCTATTCAAAATGTTTTATGATATTGACAAATATCAAATCACTAATATGACAGTTGCTTAGTTTTGAACAAAGATGTGACTGGGAGATGTCTAGCAGCTAGGTAAAGGGATTTCTCTTACATTGATTTTATCTGGTACCTGTTGAGATGAGCGATTTACATGTATGCTAAATAAACTCATGGTGATAAGAGTGGGGGTGTTGGTGACAAAGTGGATGATGTAAAGTGGCTGGTTAGATTGTCAATTTTTAAATGAGTAACAGCAGTGATTTGTTTTTGCAAAACATGAAACCATTTCTGGTTTTATTTTTATGCTAAATGTAATTCTGGAACAACCATGAGATAGTCATATCAACATACTCTGACATTTGTTTTCTTGTAATTTTGGGCACTGATCAAAAGCTGAGGTATGACGACAGTGATTATACACAAACATATCATACATCATATAGCCCAAAATGATTTGTTTTATTCAAGGCAGTAAACATAAGTTAGGCTTCCAGAGGCCATTTTCAGTTGGTGGGGGGAAAAAAAAAGTTGAGTCTATTTTTAGATCAAGGAAGGTATGTTATTTTAACATTATCTGCAAAAAGGGGTTCAGGGGCAGATTCTTGTGGAGGGATATGTTTTATAAAATGTAAGATTTAAGTAAATAATCAAATATGACCATCTACACTGAGGGAAAAAAGTAATGGCATGTTTGACGATGGGGATGTTTTTCTTGGGGTCATAGGCAGCATTCCTCCCCCTCCAAACACGGCAAGTTGAGTTGATGCCAAAGAGCTTGATTTTGGTCTCATTTGACCAATGCACAACACCTTCACCCAGTTCTCCTCTGAATCATTCAGATGTTCATTGGCAAACTTCAGACAAGCTTGTATGTGCTTGTCGAACAGGGGGATCTCACGGGCGCTGCAGGATTTCTGACCTCCATGGCATAGTTTTTTTTGGTGACTATGATCCCAGTTGCCTTGATCATTGACAAGATCCTCCCATGTAGTTCTGGGCTGGGAAAACCTGGTTGCTAGGCAAGTTTCTCTAGCCAGTATAGAATTAGACTTTCCCATTGCCCAATTTCCCATTGCCCATTCCATAGAATTGGTGACAGGAAGTCACCAAGAACAGTTTCATCTTAGTAAAGGGAGTAGGGGGATGACCCCCATGAAACTAAGATGGCCATGAAAATACTTTTAGCTCTATTCAAAGGAAAGTTAAAGGTCCAGTAAACTTTAAACCTAAATCAACATAGGGAATCATTGCTGTGACATTTGTAGGAAGGATCTCAAGTTGTATCTGTTTATGTAGGGCAGTGTTCACCAATGACATTTTCCCCATTGAATTCTATTCCCAAAGCGAAGGATCTAGCGTAACATACCCCAAATTAAGAAAAACTGCCTTGGATGAACAAAATGATCAGTATAATGACAAGAAAATGAAAAGGATCCATTATTCTGCAAATTAACTGTAATGAATTAACTGTTTTAGACAAGGCCTGAATTTGAATTGAAGATTTAACTCTGACGGAATTAGATGGTGTCAGAAGTTGTGCACTATTAATTTAGTGGAATGGGGTTGCTTTCCAATTCCAATAGAACTGAGTGCACACGAAATTCTGGTGAATGTGACCGCTGTCCTGGACAATAGATCCCAACATATGAAACGCGACCAAGACTCACTTTTAGGTTAAGAATCAACAGGGCTATGTCAAATGTATTGTCTGTGTGTGTGTGTACGTTTAAATGTTATATGTTTGTGTTATGTCCAGATGTCGCAAACTGCCTGCTTAACAAAACTAACATTACCTGCAAGCCTGCTCATTCTTTAACTTCTCATAGTGCTATTTGTTTTGTCATGCATGTCTGGATGGTCAGTGATTCTCCCATTACTTAAAAGTTTATGACTTCAAATCATTCAAAGAGATTAGGTGGTTCACGCTATGTTCATAATGACATTTGCAGAACGGTTATTCCTGATTTAAAGTAGATGTTTTCTTCAAGTATGAATATATTTTTGCATTGTAGGCATGTGGATTTTAATAAACGTATGGCGAATGCATTTAACTTTATTCCAAATGCATCTCTCAGGTACAAATAGCAACATTTTATGTATTTTACCTTTGATTCTGAGATGTATATTCCACACCCTTTCAATACACACATGCACGCACACACTTAACTTTATTAAAATAGTCATTTCGTATTATACCCATCATTTCAGGTTTAACCCTTAAAGGCATCAGCTTTTAGTGGATTGATCCTGGTAAGGACTGTGGGGATCCTTAGGTGTAACCCAGGAATTATCTTTTAGCTGAAATCTTATATTACAGCCAACAATACGACGATTTTCAAATTTTCTAAACAAACACAGTCCTCAAACAGCGAATAGACAGACAACACTTACAAACGGTTCATAATTTTTTTTAATGTTATTAAATCTCAGATGTATAAACACCATCTGTAGTATCCACACCAACCTCCTGATATACACCCACACCTGCACTGACAGACTACATACAGTGGGGAGTATTTGATACACTGTATGATTTTTTTTTTTATAAAGGAAAACCTGCAAAATCAGCAATGTGATTTTCTGGATTTTTGTTTCAAATTCTGTCTCTCTCACAGTTGAAGTGTACCTATGGTAAAAATTACCGACCTCAACATACTTTGTAAGTAGAAGTAGGAAAACCTGCAAAATCAGCAGTGTATCAAATAATTGTACTCCCCACTGTATGTGTATAGTAACAATTTCTGTTTCCCCTCAGTGTCAAGAGAGTGGTGTCCAAGGACAAGTTGAATAGGGTAAGAAAAGGGGGAGAAGGACTTTGTTAGCTGAAAGATGGAGTAGAATGCAAACTTACAGTTCTATATTAAAATTAAGCATTTGTGAGGAATCTATGTGGATGACCCATCCTTATTGGCTGTTTGTATTAGAAGTATAAAGCAGATCAAGGAGCAAAAAACCGTTCATCATTGAATCATTTAGCATTAATCCCACTACTTTCATGTTTTTTTTTTTTACATCTTCACTTATTCTCTTCTTTCTTTGTGACCCAGTCTTGTTCAGTAGAGCCTCTGTCTAAAACGGAAACCTGAATGTGTAAATAAAATACACTCTAAAAAATTAAAACAGAGCGCTGAGAAGGACTAATGAAGCCCATTTCAGAAAACACTATCAAATGTATCAGTAAAAGTTTGGAGCCAGTGGTACAATACAGGCCTTTCTTAGTACACTGTTGGAGTAAATGTTGCCTTACGAATAGATTCTTCCTATTATTATTATTATTATTATTATTATTATTAAGACAAATACAGGAGTCTTAATTTGAATCAGGGGCGAGCTAACCAGGAGTTGGCCTATTTAGCATTTTTTATTCCTAGTTCTAAATTAAGTTGTTACAAACTAGGCCATGCTATTCTCGCACTTGATAAAAAATGTGGTGGGGAGGAAGACATGCAAAAAAAAATATGACAGGTACAAGACTGGGGTTTAACATTTGGGTTTAATAGAGTTAAATACACACACCCCAGGTTAAGATACTATGTTGTGAGTGATTACATCTTTGTTTCCCACAAAGTGTGTCTTGACTTCTGAATCACTGATACACCTTGTCCAATGACACCTGTGGCCCAGATCATTTCAGGGC
This sequence comes from Esox niger, assembly GCA_016801105.1. Classification (NCBI taxonomy): domain Eukaryota; kingdom Metazoa; phylum Chordata; class Actinopteri; order Esociformes; family Esocidae; genus Esox; species Esox niger. Next base: position 54,721 of record JACXGJ010000552.1, on the reverse strand, counting down.
CAAACCAAGCCCAGACCTATGAGACTGATTTGGGCTCAGTAAGAGTGGCGAACCAGCCAGGACACTGACGGTTCCCGCTTCATGTACAACAGACAGCCCAAGGCTGGACCATTACTGGCAACCTCACAGCCAGAGGAGCTGAGCTCTGTGAAGGAGAGGTAACCCTCTCGTCTGACTCACAGGAAAAGGGACACTTTGGGGTCACAGGGAGGTACAGTACAGACATTACTGGACACACGCATTTAACGTGGGACCCTAGAATAGCTGACAACATCAAATCACAAAACATGAAACAGCTGTATCCGTCTAAACCCCTGTAGTTTTTCACATGTAACAACTACGAAGTTTGGAGGAATGGAGAGGACCACACAACACAATGTGGTGTCAACATCCATGACTACACCAGTCAGGAGCCATTCACCAGGACATGGGGAGATCAGGGAGCAGATGGGAGTTGTATTTGGATTCATTTTTTCAATTTCATGTTTGGGTCTTAGCAATTTACCAGCGAAGCCCTATTTAATTTTGTTCATTGTTATTATACTTCAATGACATTTTGGGGTTTCATTTCAGCTAACATGAGATGTCTGTGAAATAGTGCTTTGTATAACACTACCCCTATAGCACCAAAAGATCCATCTTTACTTACCTTTCTATTTAGAACCTACTGGCCAGCGAACAATATCTTTAGAACAGATTTAAACAACATGGACAAACCACCAAATTTACTACACTTTCAATGTGATCTTTTCACAAGACTGCCTTATTTCTGACATTTAAGTAATGGTCCCACCATCTCATTAATAGTTCAGTGTAATTTTTTGTATTGTTGTAGCCTGTTGGCTGGCGCCCAGGAGAATTACTAAACTGATGTAGTGTTTTGTCTTGTCCTTTCTCCTATAAGGACAGTGTGGCAGACCTCTAGCTCAATGCATGGAGACAAATTGGGAACAATCATGTGAAGTGAAACCTTCTGCCACTTTTCCCTTTGGCAACTTTTGAATTACAGAAACAGATTAAAGGCCTGACCACCTTGTCTAGAACACATCTCCAATCCAACGGTGAGACAGTACAAAACACAACATGAAATTTGACCTGGAGCCAACAGCAACATATCCGAGGCACAGAGTTGCTTAGTACAGAAGATGAGACTGTGTGTACAGCATAAACACTGAGGCACTTTGGGTCAAAAATCAATGGACAAGGACAACAACAGGACTATGTGCCAGGTAAAGGGAGAGGACTGGGGAGTAACTTCACAATTCAATTTTGACTTTGGCATGTATTGGGATAGAGATTGCGCTATATCGGGTCAAATGGAGTAGGAAGTCAACTTGTAACTAGAACATACTAGCCAAATTAAAATCCAATGGGAGTAAAGTTAAAATCAGGATGGGTAAAGATACATAGAATGGCTGAAACGAAAATTATACCAGAACAAAATGGAAAGACCCGCCAACCAGGAAAACAGCGGTAAAGAGAAACCTTCCTTCTGCGATGGAATCAACAACTGATTGACAACAGGCCTCAGCAATTGGCCCCAATTAACAACACGACAGCTCAACATCTTAGAAACTGACACCTGGATCCAGGCTAACTACTGCGGACCGGACCACAACCCTCCAGCACAGGAGGGCTTAAATCAGGAGTCCAGCCTGGGCTCTCAGAAGGACAAAACAGGAAAATAAAAACAAAAGCAGGGAGTGCCGGTAACATCTGCTGCCTTGGCACAATAGCTGCAATCCTGGTCAGCCTACTGGGGATTCTTAGGAGTCTAGAAACCACAGGGACTGCCAAGGGCGTGCCTGGAATATTGACTCAGACAGCACATTTGTTTATCCCAGGGTCTCCCACGACTGTATTAAGTCTCTTATTTGCATCACCAAAATCTTCTGCCCAAATGTGTAAAACAGCCTTGTGGGACCAGGAATAGAAGGAAGCAGTTATAGGCAACGATTGCCCAGAGGAAGTAGTGATAACCCATGTGCCCGTAAGATATGAAGTTAGAATTATATTCTCTGTAACTAACCCATCAACATTAACCATTGGGACTGTGTTCTACTGTATTTTCTCCACCCCTGGAGGAGCTCACAAACCAGAGAATTGGGTGATATGCCCAGGCTATCAGGTGGTAGTGGTTAACTGTAACAGACCCAAGGTTACCAAAACACCATGATTCACCCAAAGCGGTTGGTCACAATTCGCTGCCAGCCTCTCTGTCCAGGACCATGCTGTTAAATGCCGGACCAGTAACCTATATAAAAGACTTGCTCTCGCTCATGCGAAAGCCATCAAGAAAGGAAAATGTGTAATATTCCAGCAATGCGAGTCTCGGATTCTCCCTGTGGTTGTCAATAGTAGCCATTGGCCAACACGTGACCCATCCTGGCTGACCCATAAGCAGACCTGGGCCATTTGAACAATGTATGGTGTGATGCAGTCCTTGGATCAGGTGTGTGAACTGGCTTCGGAAGTGGAAAATCTTGCTACTGTGACCGCTACGGCCAGTAATCTGATCTCGGAGGAGCTGGGAGCTGTACGCTTGCTTGCTCTCCAGAACAGGGAGACTATTGGACTCTGATAGGACAGGAAAACTGTACATTTTTACCTGATTACAACCCCACTGTTCCTGACCTAGTTAATGAAATGAGTCAAGTTTCCCCACCAGGCTCACAATGATAACATCAAAGGACCATTTTCCTGGATGGCTGGGCAATGGGCCCAGTATTGTTGGGTAGTCTTTGAATGGATTGGTGTAATCATTAGTCATAGTGGCCATAGGAGTGTTAGCACGCCACCTACATGGAAGTTGTCAAGTAGCCCTATATGCATTGTGTTACAAGAATAATCAGTTTGGCGTAGAGCTAAAAGAAATGCCTCAGTTTAAGACATCCCAAAGTTAAAAAAAATTGACCTACTGATACTGATTTACTGATGCTCACATATACTGAATGCCTCACAAGTCCATGCTTAGGTCAGTGACAAACATAGTTAACCTGGACTTGTCACAATGGTATACATCAAACCCAGAGGGTGCCTTGGCCCAGTATGGCAGAACCCTCTGGGCGACTACGATGATCGATCGATGGACCCTGGAGGAAGAGGATCCACACTTAGTTATGGTTATAAAGACCATTTTTCAATTTATACGTCAGTGGTTGATTCTGCTGTAGCTTATTTAAAAAGTAACTGTAACCTCCTGATCCTTAAGACCGGGCAGTTTTCTATTTTAATAAATTATGTATTTTAATACTGAAATAAATACATTTGTTTAATTGTCCCTAATAGGACGAAAGGGGGAATTGAAAATGATTAATTTGTTACCATATCCGCATTTATTATTCTGCAAATAAACTAATAAATGGGTATTGGGTGTGATTGCTTGTTTGGGAAAGTGCTCCAGGCAGTCCCCGTCTTGTAATGCTAAGTATCTGAGTCACCAGTGACCACCTTCCTTTCTCTGTACTAGCGTTAACAACGACATGTAGAATCAGACAGTCATACACAGCTGTAACATTTTCATGGTCTGCTTTTGTATGAGTGATCCAAACTCATTTGACTCTTTCCTACTATACTATGTGCTTTGACTTTCAACTCTGTCATGTTTAATTGATTCACTTTGATTATATGAAATTTAACACAGAATGGGATTTCACTAGTTCCCTACATGGAATCTGCATTTGGATATTGGCACTTGATCTTCAGAAGCAATTGTAAATGTAAAAACTACAAACTTGCATTACTGATTTATTATGAATTAAAAAAATGCAAACTCATCATACAAAACATTTGCCTCTACTTTAAAAGTATTAAAATTAAATATTTCTTTAAAAGAACTGCAAACACACTGAAACATAGCTTGAAACAAGCTTATAGAAATATGGTCAGACATCCAGGCCCAATATTAAGCATGTGGCCTGGATACTGACTTTACCAGGTAAGGTTAACCTTCCTAACTCCTTACCAGAGGAAAGATACAAGGGCTGTATTCCACTCCACAGCTTAAAGAAACATTCAAAACAACACACAATCCAAAAGAAACCCTTTCCCTCGCAAGCACCCTAGTATTCAGTAACCTTAGCTTGCAGCCAGACAAAGGAGAGCGTTTCCTACTACATGTCACAGGAAGGTCAGGATTGCACTACAGAATGTCACAGAACAGTGATCTAATCCACACACAAACATCATTAAATAGTTGAAACACAACCGTTTCAGATCGCACCTCATTGTTTGACTGTGGTCCACTGGAACAACGGTGAGAGGGACACAGGGATACCAGATGTCAAGCTACTCCTTCCCAGCGGTTCCCGCTCAAAATAAATAAACCAGGAGTAGTGCCATTTTTGGGGACTAGGGTATCATTCAGAGACGGTTATAGGAGGTGTACCCCCCCTCGTGGATGTGACAGTACTCCTGGCCCAGCGCCGACCTCTTCTTACAAGGCTGTCCAGTCCTGGTAGTACCGAGACAGAATTGCCGGACAGAACCAGAGCTATGAGGGGACGGCGTGGAAGACAGAGGAAGAAAGTGAGTCGGTGTTTGAAGGGATCAGTTGGAGTCAGCTGAGGATCGATTTGTTATTTGGACATTTTCAATCCAGGATTTTGTGTGGCCAGGATTTAATGTGGTGTTCTCAAACATGCACTGTGTGTTTGTGTCTCCAACTTGTTCAATGGTAACTACCATTTCTCTGCATTCAACTCAACAGGTGAACGGCCTATCTAGAAATATTTACTATAGCGTGTGAAGTGATCTTCCATGATGCCCTAAACAGTTGCACATAGATGTCAGGTAGTGAGGTGGATTTCTCGAAGGGCAGACAAGTCAATTTATTGAAGTCCCACTATACTCAAAGTTGACAGGTATGACAACAGGATAATGAGACAGACACCTTAAGCTATACGCTGTGCATTCAGGTTAATTCCAAGTTATTTTTATCACAAAGCCACATAATCACCAGTCAAAACCTATAACAATATCAAGAAAACCTTTCAACACAATGAATTGAAATGCAATACTGAAACCAAGCCAGGGTGTTTCTCTCATGAACAGAGTTGACGACACTATATCAGGTGGAGTTAGTAGGCAGCCAACACAAAAAGGACAGAGTTTCAACAGGCACGTGAACAGCTTGTTAGATTACCTGTTGCTGGTCAGAGACTGGTTCGGGCTAGGGCTGTGCGAGTCACTCACTGCATCCATCATCCCAGCTAGGTTCCTTTGGGACAGACCTAGTACAGCCTGCCAATCGGAACACAGCACGTAAAAAACAGCTCATCCATCAAAACCGTACGATCGAGACACCGGCACCAAATCAGAAGCTAGTTTGTGTCTGATTTATGGCAAAACATTGACAATCAAAACATGTGTTCTAACACCTTGGCCATATTTAGAAAATGTATACAAAGAGCCATGGTCTAACAAGAATGGTCCTTCCACTGACATCCCTTGGTCTGGATCATGGAAAATGAACCACGGTTTCCATTTTGAAGTATTTGGGCATCGTAACTACATGGTGCTCATACTGAAATTGTCCATTCAAACAAATAACTAGGCTTATGGGAGGGTACTTTCTCTTTAAAGAAAAAGGAACATGCAAATGCAATCATTTCTCACTCAATTCTATTTACAGAAATAGTTCATGCTTTAGGCTAGCAAAATTACAGCCTGTTAAGTGTCATGAGGCTTATAGATTATGGTGATGCTATTTACATATTGCTGCTAGGGCAGTTTAATGACAGTCCATCCGTATAAAAAAAAAGAACGGTAAGAATGTGTATGTCTTTTCCCAGTTTGTATTTGTATGTACTATGTATCCATTATAATACATTTCAATCTGATCACAGGTTATGCAAAAGAAAATACAATATACACAGTGTTGTGTTATGTAAATGTGATCTCCTAGAATGAAGGACACTGCCTTTAAAACAAACATTTTGGGTTGTCAACAATCTAAATGAGTATGATATTAATTAACTCCATTCCTCCACGTCAAGGAAATCAATCAACTCTGCATTGCTCACCGCAGAGAGACTAAGCCGGCCCTTGACCCTGGGAGTAGAGTGGTTGGGCGTGCCCATGACAACAGGCACAAACCTGGCCTCAGACATGTGGTGGGTATGGGTGGGACACAGGGCTGTCACGTTGGGCTCACCTAGAAATTAGAAGATAACAAGGAACGCAAATGTCAAGTCGACTAGTGGACCCATTTCAAGCTTATCAACACTGAGTGTTACACACCAGCCAGAAAGCTGTCCAAATCCAGCAGGTCGCCTGGCTCCATGACACCATCCAGCTCATCTCTGGAGTAGAGCAGGTAAGACGGTGAGAAGCACCTCATATCAAGTAATTAACATTTAATACACTTAGCTTCCTCGGTGCTCTCACAAACCTCACACTAACAAACACTGCAGAGAATAAAAATATACAGCACTTGCTGTATTAAATACGCTTCTTTAAAGCAGGCAATCTGATTTCATCAATACTACCCATCCAGGCCAAACCCCACAGCCCTACTGTCCACGGCATCATGCTGGCCCCAAAACAGACTCACTCCTGGGGGGTGGAGGAGGTCAGGCCACAGGGGTGAGGGTGTTGGTAGCAAGGGGTTGAGTGGATTTCCGGTTCAAGCCTTTTCTGCGGGAGCGGAGCGGGCAGCAGACTGGAGGCCCTCTCTCCCCTTATCCGAGAACACGCCCACAGCATCTGCAGCAACACCCAATAACCTGAGAGGGGACAAGTATGTCACATCGATCAGCATGGTTGCCCACGTCAGCCAGTAGAAGGCGAATTATGCCTAACCCAGTCAGCCAGCGGCCTATCAAGCACAAGGGCCCACACATTGTGTACATGGGATAAGCCTGGGGTAGGCAGGTGGCGAGCTGGGGACAATGTCGGGGCCCAACATATCCAAGGGCCCCCACATATTTAGAACGGTCTCATTAGGTTGAATCAGCTTCAAATTAGTTAGGTCATATCGGCATTCATATTTGAACGGTTAGTCATTATCTGAGACTGTACCTGTACGCTGATTGAGTACACGCACTGACGAAGAGATGAGCAACAAGCAGACAAGTCAGAACCATGCAGAAATAATCAGACCTAGGCGCCACCTTTTTGTTCAGACAACATCATCAAGCACAAGGGAAGTAAAAATAAGGAACCAAATCCAATGTATCCTCACCATAACGGCAGAAACCAAAAAGATCCAGAGACTTGGTTTTTCCAGATTGCTTTTTCCCAGATCCCTTTATTCCCCCAAAAAAGCAATGGCTATATATTTAGATAAATTATTTTTACATTTTAAGTATTAAAATCAGGTATGTATACTAAATGATTATAGGTTTATAAAATAAGATTCTCACTGAAAATCAGAAAGTTGATAAATACTCTATTATAGGAGCATCATATTACATACATTTTGCCATTTTCCTTTGTAGGACAAATGTATACAGGAACTTTTACTCTGAATTTCATTTTCGGGTAAAGACAAAAAGTAGCAAATTCCTCTTAGTGTCCATATCGGGTCTGACAGCAAGCAGAGACATTGCTACATATATTCACACAGAGTGACAAGAGCAAGCAACAATGAACAGAGAGACACGACCAGCTAATGGACACTAATGAAGAGCATCATTTCTGATTAGGGGGCCTGAACACTGCAGGACAGCGCTCTGGCTAAAAAACACCCACCAACCCACCCAGCGAGAGTGCGAGCAGCAACATGCTGAGACTGGGTAAGTCCAGGGCAGGCTGCTGGTTGACCTCAGCCACAGCATTGAGTGGGACCGTGAAGAGCAGCATGGCTCGGGAGAAAGAGGGACAGTGCAAGAACGTCAGGACCACAGCACACAGCAGGAAGTACCCAGTATGCACCACACACGTCCATACCGCCGCCAAGCTGAGACCTGCAGGCCAGAAGCACACAGCAGAAAATAAACAACAGATGACCAACAAGGCCAATACCATCCAGATCTAACATACATGTGGGGAGTAGTCTCCACAAAGACAGTACAAATTGTGAATTGTTCTCCATAATGTTACAGAACAGAGCTGCCCAATCTCATTACAGCTGGTGGGCCAAAACACCTCTGGTTTCATAATCTTCGTTCATACAGGGACTAATGCAGATTTTTGACACCAGATGAGCACTACAAGGTAGAAACAAAAAAAATGGAAGTGTTTCAGCCCAGCAGAAATCAGTTTGGACTGTTTTAGAAATAGCTCTTTAAGGCTTAGGTTCAAACAAAGAAATTGGTATTAGCATTTAGCTTTAGGAATTAGATTTAGGGTCAGTTTGGATTTTTTAATATTCAGGTTAGGGAGCACAGAGAATATATTTTATTGCAGTATAGAAAAAAACAAAGACACTACCTGCCCAGCCCATGTAGCCCTGAATGATATGAAGCCGCTCCTCTAGACGATTCTGCATGTTGTCTAGGTAACGTAGCATGGTTCCTAGGGTTCCATTCATGCGTTCCAGTTTGCCCATAAGGTCCATGTAGTACTGAGCTGTTCGGTTCTGATACTGCAGGAATCCGGACATGCTGTGGTCTGACAAGTGGAAAACCAGAAAGGAAAAGTTATTAAAGCATTAAAACAGAGGTGAAAGATTCCGGTACCACTCAGACAGACGGGGCGTCAACCTTGGCGTGATTTCAAAGATGTAGCGCCCTTTCAAAACGCATCAGCAACTTTTCACAAACATTTGAATTTAGCAGCACAAAATGGTGTATCGTGATATGAATATGCATGGCTGTGTGTGCAGGGATCTTACCTATTTTATTGTAGATGTCATGCGCACGCTCTCTGACTTCAGTAAGATCATCCAGGATGGCTCTATGACCCTCCTGCACCTCTGACCCTTGACCCTTAAGCTGTTCACTGATGTTTTCTAAAAGATAGACATGTACATGATTACACACCCCTTCAGTTCTATAGGCAATCAGAAGGCCTTCAGAAAAAAACCCACTGAAGATCAGTTTGACATCATGGTGAAATAGCCCACATTAAAATGAGACGTATTCAGAGATCTAATATGTAGTGATCTGTGCAAAATATAAGGTAACCAGATGATTTCAAACCTCAAAAGAATTTGACCAAAAACCAGTAAGTACAACATTGTCTGCATGGTCTGAAAGGGAAGGCAGATGCTTTAACAAACAGGTTTTAAACATTCAGAAATTATCATAACATACTTCATATAGCCCAGCTAACATAACTACATATTAGATGTATGAACCTAGGTACAAACAGTTTATTTAAAACATAACACAGGTTAAGCTCCTAATTCAATATAATAATGAGTGTGTAGCTGAACTCAATTTAAGCCTTGGCCTCCTGCCTTTGTATTAAAATGCAATTTATCTTTTGTGACTGCAAAATGCTTAAAAACACTTAAGCTGTTCAATTTGAAGTTACTTGCGTGCCATTATAATTCTCTAGCTCACATATACATTTGCAAGTTGTCACCGGCTTCAAGCCTAGTACATCTAGCAGGCCATGAGACATCCCTCCCATGAAGATTAACGCAGCACCTTTGCAAAGTACCATTACGACATTAAAGTAAAGGCAGAGATGAGCTGTGAGGGGAATAACAGGCTTGATTTATTACTAAAAAGCTCAAATATAAATCACTATATCGCAATGAACCGTCAACATAAAGAACACAATTCATGGGTTTCACTATAACGAAGCCAAAAACATCTGGTTCCCCCTCAAGAGATTTTTACTGATAGTTACACTGTAATCCATATTTTCAAGGTAGTAACTGCAATTATCGTTAACACAATGAATGCCCAAGTAAAGGTTATGGCACCACAAGAGACTGAAACTTCGACCTTAAGTGAAGACCTTTCTAGAACTGGTCTCACGGTGATGTAATTAATTGGACAGAAAATGCCAGCAGACTTGTGATAGGAGTTTTTGGGATAAATTGGATTGTATCCAACTAAATCAACTACTTTAATTGGTTCATAAGGATTTATTCACTAGATCTGCTTTGCAGTTTGGACTCACACAGGGTAGCCTGTGAATAGCTACCAGATAACCATTTCAGAACAATGGTTTCAGAGAAGTTCACTGATGTAACAAGACTCATGAATGGCTGTCATTTGCCTTGGATATTAAAGTATTTCTGAGATGTTGCTACATGGCTGGTACTTAGACCAAAGCAGGCACATTTGCAATTTAACATTGCAAAAAATACAAATAATATACTGTGTATATAAGTACAGTAGAAAATGTGCCAGAAAATGTTTTATTCAATGCATTTTCCCCAGCCAATGCTTCAAGACTGTGGTATGGTACAGCATAAATTCATGGACAGTGGATTCAGTTTTATATTGGAATAGAAAACATGGTGACCATCCTCATACCCATCCTGTGTGTGATGCCTTGAATCAGTTGCCCCACTAGTTTTTGTCCAGAAGCAATCAGCGCCTTCTCCTGGCCCAACCGCTCCAGGTTGGAGGAAAGTGAAGTCTCCAGCTTCTCTTGGCCTTCCCACAGCACCCCCTGCTGGGTTGCAAGGGCACTGTGACCCTCCAGCAACTTCTCCAGAGATGCTGAGGTGAGCTCCTTCAGCTCCAGTTGGCCATCCTGTTGCATAACAGAGCAGACATTAAGTCCATATGACAGACGAGGGAGAGGAGAAACCCACACAGCTGGACCTAATAGCCAGAGACAGAAACAGGGGGGCGGGACAGGAAAAAGAACGTGCCTTCAGGTCCTTCATGGCATCAAGCTGGCTAGCTGCCGTTGAAATTAGAGCGTTGACTGTGAGTTCAGCCCGGCGTCGGAAGTGCTGCTGACGGGTGGCGTAGCAGACTGAGCGTGCCCGGTTGCTCACTATGTGATAAGCATTCCAGGTGTCTGCGTCCATGCCTGCTGTACAATGCTTTAGGGACTTTCAAAAGAAATGTGTGAACATAGTTTGGAGAAACTCTCTTCCTCGGGTTGTGCGTTCAATTCAGAACTACTCAGACAACTTCAAGGAGTGCCTCCTGTTTTACTAATAAAAACATGGTCCATTGCAAATAAACTGAACAAAATTATTAACGCAACACTTAGATTTTTGCCCCATTCATCATGAGCTGAACTCGAAGATCTAAGACTTGCTCTACGTACACATATAACGGCCACAATAAAAGGCCACTCGAAAACGTGCCGTTCATTCACACAGCACAGTGCCACAGATGTCACATGTTTTTAGAGAGCGTGTAATTGGCATCCTGACTGCAGGAATGTCCACCAGAGCGGTTGCACGTGAATTGAATGTGCATTTCTCTACCATAAGCAGTATTCAAAGGAGTTTCAGAAAATTAGGCAGTACATTCAATCGGCCTCATAGCCTCAGACCATGTGTAACCACACCAGCCCAGGACCTCCATATCCAGCATCTTCACCTCCAAGATCGTCTGAGACCAGCCACCCGGACAGCTGCTGCAACAATTGGTTTGCATAATCAAATCATTTCAGCACAAACTGTCAGGAACCGTCTCAGGGAAGCTCATTTGCCTGCTCGTCATTCTCATCGGGGTCTCGACCTGACTGCAGTTTGTCAACCAACTTGAGTGGGCAAAACCCAACTTTAGTGGGCAAATGCGCACATACGATGGCATCTGGCACTTTGGAGACGTGTTCGCTTCACGGAATAATCCCGGTTCACTGTACAGGGCAGATGGCAGATGGCAGACAGCGTGTATGGAGTCGTGTGGGTGAGCTAGCACCTCATCCACGACTAGCACCTCATGTTGCAGCATGATAATGCACAGCCCCATGTTGCAAGGATCTGTAAACAATTCCTGGAAGCTGAAAACATCCCAGTTCTTGCAAGGCCAGCATACTCCCCAGGCATGTGACCCATTGAACACGTTTGGGATGCTCTGTATCAGCGTATACGACAGCATGTTCCAGCTCTAGCAATTTCGCACAGCCATTGAAGAGGAGTGGACCTACATTCCACAGGCCACAATCAACAACCTGATCAACACTATGCAAAAGATGTGTTGAACTGCTTGAGGCAAATGGTGGTCACACCAGATGCGGAGTGGTTTTAAGACCCCCCCAATACAGTGACACTGCACATTGAGTGGTCTTTTATTGTGGCCAGCCTAAGGCACACCTGTGCAATACACATGCTGTCTGATCAGCATTTTAATATGGACACCTGTGCTGAGATAATCCATCCACCTCAAAAGAGAAGTGCTCAATAACACAGATTTAGACAGATTTGTGAACAATATTTGAGATGAATAGGCCTTTGTGTACATTGAGAAAATCTTTGATCATTGTGTTGAGCTCATGATAAATGGGGGCAAAAACAGAAATGTTGCGTTTATAATTTTGTTCAGTGTAGTTAAAAAATATTAACTGCACAACAAGCAACCCTTGATGAATCCCAGATTGACAGTTAAGGCGAAAAGGTTGGCTCTTGCCAATCAAAAAATGTGGTCTCAAAGCCACCTAGCTTAATAGCGGACTTCCAAAAATACTGTCTTTAACCCCCCAAGTCCTCCATCAGTTATTGGAACAGCATACCATGTCTTCAGTGCAGGGGTATGTTGGGCGCCCTTCCACCTCCGCCTGACAGTTGAACAGTGCCACACCTAGTTTAGCTAGCTGCTCTTCCGACAAGTTAGAACAGGTTGACTTCAACTGGGCAACCACCTGGAGTAAAAGACATTGAGGCTTCAAAATATTTACATGGAATTATATCAACATTTGGAAGCAAAACTAGCTAGAGAGATTGAGGGGGATGTGATCAATTTGCCTGGGTTATGGTGGTGACAGGAGTCTGAGACAGGTGACTCATTTATTGGAACTAAGAACAATAAAGAATTATTATTTGTTGCTATATTTGCGATGATGCCTTGATAGTTATGCTGCCAAATCACAAGTTGAGTTGCCAAAATGTTTGTGTAGAAGACTGATATTTCTAAGAAAGCAAGTACCTGTCTATTAATTATATCATTACTTGATTTCTTGGGTGTATCTTGAGCAAAAGATATCAGTTGGGGAACCGACAGTGGTGGGTATCAAAAGGTTTGATCAATAATGTGACCTCGGACAAACCAATGACACTGTTGTGGACTCGTTCTTTGGGTGATGAATACAATTTTAATAATTAACCGCTATCCACTTTTCGCTCAATTTCTTCAGACTGATGATCATGCAAGAACAAAAATGTATAGTCAGCATGACCATTGTCTTGGAAAGCAATTAAATATGTAATTTAATATAAAGCCATTTAGAGGCCTTGTCTCCTTGCGTGATTTGCTGCCAAAATAGCTTTCCTAAATTTACTTTGTCTCCTGGTTTTGTCTGAGATACAATAAAGTGTAGTCTGCGACTACACCAGACAAATGTATAGAATCAAATCTGCCCAGCAGCTTTTGATGTTCTCTCTGATGGCTGAACATGCATTTGACAAGATAAACAACTCAACAGTGGACATCATGCATCCTGATCCTTCTTCAGGAAAACAATAACAGCAGGTCTTTTCAGCCAAAATGTCATACACTATATTCAAGTGAGAAGACATGAAATAATGGAGTGGTATATTTAGAAATAACAAATGATACTGTCTTTCCATTACCCGATAATGACAGCTATCCAAGGGGGTGAGGTCCATCAATTTAGCATCTGCAAGGAATTTATCATCAGCTACAGTCATCTCAAACTGCGGTGTCTCCCCTGACGGTAATCCAGGGCCCACTGAACGAGTGGGGGCTGGAGCTTCTGGCGGCTCTGCCTTCATCCATTCAAAAAAGCAGTTACATGGACAACACCTGGAAGCCAGCATACCGACCAGAAACATAAGGCCAAGCTGACATGTCATCACCGGCTGGCCCATGTCAGAATGCTGCCAAAAGATTACAAATGGGGAAATTCAGTGTCAGAGTAAAGATCTGTAGAGGCCTTAATATCATTTGAATTAAGGCCGTTTGGTGAAACACTCGGATAGCTGGCCTGACCACCCCAAAGAGTGTTAGGATGAAGTTGAAACCGATTAACGCCATAGATCGGTGTTTAAAATTGAGTTTGAGGAGCATATGAGGTGCATTAGGACTGGGGAATGGTAATTAATTTCATTATGGACACTGTCAACTTAAACAGAAAGACGCAATGGTCTTTGAGGCTGTGCTACACATACCATCTCTTGCAGAAAATAATTTGCATTACAATGATTGCTTTCCACTATGTTATGAGTCCTTAAGTTCGTAATAATTAACCGAATGAAAAGAGCTAAATGATCATTTCCTTGACTAAATGCAAAGTTGGAAGAATGTCTAGTTACCTGCGATTATTTGTTTCGTCTGAGTTTTGCTTTTGGAATCGAGTGAGATCGACACGCCAAACGCACCTGATAGAGATGAGAATTCCCCGCTACGTTCAATTATTTAAATGGCCCATGCCATATTGCACGAAACAGCCAATCGTATCAGTTTCTTTATGGATCTCGCGAGATCCAGATTCAGGAACAAGATTTATTTCGATGATTCGCCAAATGTCATTTCCATTTTGGGAAAATTCTGTCTTTACGCCATATCTTCCTCCTCATGCGATATAGTTTAAGTTATGTTATACAGATCAACTTTGTACAACAATTTTCCCTGACAGCAAATTAGTGAGAATCCGCTGAGCTCAAAATAATCTACAAAATCACTGGATTTAAAATCACTGAAGGTAACAATAATTAGGCTATTTGTTATGAGCAGTGTATTTTCATACAGTGAATTAATTCTGAAAAGTATATATACATCTAGTGACTACATATATTCATGTGTTTGTGCTTCTAGTAGTTCTAAAAGGGTGTTTCAGGACGCACAATTCTGTCAGGATATTGAGAAGTGATTGAGAACTCGAACTGGCCTCAGAATTTAGACCTGTATCTCAGGACTGTCGGTTGGTCTACAAACTTCCTTGTATGAGAAATAACTATTTATTATTATTTGTAGGTTACCTGTTACCTATTTATTATTATTTACCTGACTTGACCCATGATATATCACGGCTTTGATGCCTCAGTCTATGGTTATCAGCATGAGCAACATTAAAACACTTCCGGGTCACGAAAATTAGGATTTTTTTCTAAATAAAAGAGACCAACGTATTACTTCAAAACAGACACAAATTGAGTTTAATAATTGTTTGAAAATGTACCTCTCAAAACATTTCCAACAATTTTGATTGTCATATTTAAGAGTTATTTCAATAAAAAGTGGGTATTAAAATACGTTCCAAGAGGCAAAATTCAGACAATACCAATGACTAAATATGAATATTCCTCTGAGATAGCAATGTAGGAAATGTTCAGGAGAGTGTGTAGAGTAATACAAACCTGTCAAATCATGAGGAACTGTGTGCTACATCTATAATATTTTCCATACCCTCTTTTTCCACAATTAAGCTAAATGCTAGTGAAATACATATTGACTCATACAGAAAAAAACGATTCTATACGCCACAATGAATGTGTTGTAGGAAATGTTCAGGAAAGTCTATAGAATGATAAAATGCAAAGAAATCAAGGGGCACAATGTATTTGCAATCGTTGCTGGCATTTAATCCACCCATCACAGTGGCCACAATGTAATTCAATGGATATGAAATCCATATTGCCCTATAGAAAAAAAACTTTTATACACTGCAGTGAATGTATTGCATATTATCACACTATAGACTCTCCTGAACCTTTCCTACAATATATTCACTGTGGCATATATAGCTTTTTTTCTGTAAGGCAATATGTATTTCATATCCATTGTGGCCAATGGGATGGGTGGAGTAAAATTGCAAATACACAGTATCACTAAACCTAAACACACATAGATGTTAGTTTCTTCTTCACGATGCCCCTCCAAAACAATTTTGATGTTGCAATAAATATTAAAATCTTCGGATTGTTCGAGGAAACTGTTGAGTTCCGTCTGATTGGTCCCATAAACCAATGGGTTGGGCTTGGAGTCCAAGCTGGTTCGATCAAGTACAGAAGACTGCCGACGGAGTGATCTACAAACCGCTTTTGCATCAGAAGTCAGAATCACCTTTATTTGCAAAGTAGATTTGTAGATACTTTCCTATCTTACCTGGTGTGCCTATAAGGGGATACGTGAGGAAAGTGTATAATAAACATGAATGTAGATTTCATGTACACCTTTACAGTATCAGTATAGTACATACATATATAATGCAGATAGATGCAGAGTCTATCTGGGACATTACGGATCAATAATTGAGGGCTTTTATTATGAAGGCTGAAACCGGAATTTCCTTTGTTATTGTTTTGGCTGCAAAGTATGAAGTAATCCTTTCATCATCCATGCCGGATATTTTAACAGTTCGCTGTTTGATAACTAAGTCTTTATATCATATCTCAAACACATATGTCTGGAGATATGTCTGCTATGAAAAAATACTTCTGGGACTCGGATTAGACGGAATATATGTTAAAAGTTTTTAGAGAGTTTGACATAGTGAAACACTTGGACAATCGGAAGGTTCGAAACCTGAAGTTGTTCATGGCAGCAGTAAAGAAGATTGAAACAAGCCCGGGTATCGTCAATCAATTGACAAGATAAGGCACAGATGGAAAGTGCTCAAAACCTAGTATTATAACTAGAGTAATAACCATCAAACACTGAAACCTACTGACTTCCCTCAATATGCAACTGTGATGGCTGCAATCATGGATGAATCAGAAACACGGGACCGCTCTCATGGCACTCTCCGACCTACTATTAGGATTCGGAATAAGCCTACATTGCATTACAAAGAGACGGACAATGCTGAACAAAAAGTGGCCGCTGCTCAGTCTTTGCAAGATAATTCTACATTGGATTTTATTGTAGGCAATGTAGACATTTGGATTTATTAACAGTGCTCAGGTGTCATTAGCCCATGATTCACTGTGACCCAAATGGGCTGGTACCCTATGAGATTGCACTGCTTTTGAATAGAACCATTTGTGCAAAAAAGGTAGTGCACTGTCTACTGATTAAGACACAAGCAATGATGTTGTTATCATAATTTAAGACTCTTTTTTATACTTGGTGTAATGTGTGATTAATGTCTGCCCCTTAGATCAAAACTGACCCAGTGACTCCTCCTGAGATGGACTCCAACTTGAGAATCGGTTTCATTGGGGCAGGAAACATGGCCTACGGGATAGCTAAGGGAGTCCTGCAATCTGGTCAGTGTGGAAAACCAGGTTGAAGTAATGTAGTGAGTCAGAGCTGGAGTCAATTGTAATTGAAGTTAATTTTTGAATATGTGAATTGCTTCGCTTTTTCAGTTTGATAAGTTGTTGAAAACACATTACCATTTAATTTAACTGTTGAATTGTAAATTAATTTGGTACTCCAGTCTCTTTAAATTCTGTTGACATTATGATTCAAGCAAGACATGACATAGCACAAGTCGAGTGTCTAATGACATCACAACATGTTTCCCTCTAGCGTGTGTGTTTTGTTGTTTACTGTACTGTATTTACTGTTCAAGTTGTAATTGTCATCTGAACATGAAACACAATGTATGGAAGATTAAACTAAATGCAGACTTGCTTGCTGGTCCCTCAGAACAATAGCAGTATGAAACGCCTCTCTTCCCTCAAACTGAACCTGCACTTTTCCCAATGTATAATCAAAGTTCCCCAAGTTCTGATGCAATGCCCCTCTTGGAACTGGTCTGCCAAAACGTGACATTGTTTTGAAACAAAGGAAAAGATGCGCCCTAGTGACCTGTTAGGCATACTTTCACGAATTGCCTAACATACTTTAATTCTAGCAATCTGAGTTGTATGCTGGTTTCACCTATCCATCTTAAATGCATGCACTTAAATATGCAAGTGCAATTTCCGTTGGATGAGAGCGTCTTTTAAATGACTGAAATATATTTTTGCTAGGCAGCTAGCTTTTGAACTTTCCCAGAGCCAAGCTTCTCCACCTTGCCCTTACCACACAACCCAAGGATCTGTCCAACCGGAGACACTGCTCCTTCTGCAGCATAAGCCTAGAACTCATAGGAAATTCCCAAACTCAACACCGAACAATCGGGTGGCCCAGAGAGAAATTCAGCCATAGCAAGTGTAGGATCTGAGCATTACAGCTACAATATGAATGTATGTTTCATTAGAAGTGAATGTGCCTAGATATTGAGAATAACAGAAAGTTAAGATTCTCCCTGTTGGTTGCGCTCTGGTAACCACAGGAATGTTTACATTGACCATTTTGGTGTGGGGGTTAGAGTCTTGGCTTTGCTAGGTAAACATGCCCCTCAAGGTATTTAACAGCTTGTACCCCACATTACAGATGAGAGAGTAGAGAGAGACAAGGGAGTAGGGAAGAGTTTGAGCCTGTAACATCATGTGCTAATAGACTATCAATATGCTGCAATAAACATTGAATACTCTCTCCCTTGACAACCGAGTACGCGAGTTATTATTACTACCACTATACGACATGGCTGATTTCTAACACAAGATTCACCACACCCTGGCTGAGATGGCACCATTAAACTGGGCCGTTTCATTGTCTGTAACACCTGACTCGTACAAAACCAAAGGCAGGAGCAAGCAAAGATATTCATGTTGACTTTCAACTCTCACCATAACACAACCTATTCTCAAATGTAACTGAGCGACACAAATTGCACAAAATCACAGACAGACAAGAATAGCGGAGTTGCTCAGTAATTCTTATCTGCTTCACTGTGTGTGTGAGACTCTTAACTTGCTTACCATTTAAATGCAGGAGATGTCCTGCCCTCCAACGTTAAAGTGAGTGCACCCTCTGCACGGAATTTTGTTCGCTTTCAGGTACCCAGTCCTCCCTTTTTTTCCACAGCCACTTATTTCTACGAAACCTCATTGAATATCAACCCTCATCAGTTGTGGTCCATCGCTGTATTATCCATTTCTCTCCTGCTCTGCATGAGTGCTAGTGTTGAACGGAGAGCTGTGGTTCACCACTGTTTTCATTGTATTTCAGGAGTTAGGGGTGGCGGTCACCCACTCCAATGAAGATGTTATTAACAGCTGTAACCTGGTGTTTGTGGCGGTCAAACCACACCTTGTTGCTACTGTTCTCCTAGGCATCACAAAACAGGTCACCTGGAAACACATCATTGTGTCTGTGGCAGCTGGTGTAACCCTGGTAACGCTTGAGGGGGTAAGTCCTTAGGCGAGGTTAGGGCTTTTAAACTACAGCTTACTAACCTGAGTCACTGGATTTGATCAGATACGGTATCTGAAATGGTGTATGCTGATTTGTTTTGAAGAATAATCTCAATACATTTTGTGTGATAGAGCTAAGGACCATAATGTAATTTGATGTAAAGTGTTTGTTGTGTTTTTTCTTCTACCTCTGTCCTCCTTGCCCTCCCTTATCCATCCTCTAGCTCCTGCCTGCTGGCTCTGTAGTTCTGAGGCTGATGCCCAACCTTCCCTGTCTGGTTCAGCAGGGGGCGCTGCTGTTCTCACGGGGGACGAATGCTCAACCGGAGCATGGGGCTATGCTCCGCTCTCTCCTTCAGCACTGTGGCCTGGTGGAGGAGGGGCCCGAGGCCTGGATAGACATCCACACTGGCCTCAGTGGCAGTGGGGTGGCGTTTGTGAGTGGGGGGGCAAAGGGAAGACCGAGGGAAAGAAGGAGAGTGAGAGAATTTGGAGGGGAGGGGCGGATTATTCTGTCCTAATGGAGAGTGCTTGGCTCTGCAGGTGTATCTGTTTGCAGAGGCACTGGCTGAGGGCGCTGTAAAGATGGGCATGCCCAGTGCTCTGGCCCATACCATCGCTGCTCAAACTGTATTGGTGAGTTTTGGTTTCATGAAGCGGTCCTTGTATCTAATACATTGTAGATCTATTTAGGATCCTTTATAACAGTGTTTATGCAGTGTTAAAAAACACTTGCCAATTAAAAAAAGGCAAAACTGTCCACAAAAAACACTAACTTGACCCTCACCTTGTACTAGAAAAAAATGTCACCCTCCACCTATACAAATAACAATTAATTAGAAGTAATCCATTGCCTCACAGTACAATTGTTTTCATTGTGGCCTGATGTTTTATTTCTGGTTGCTTGCGGTACCAGGAGACGCTCAGAGATGCTAACTTATTAAAAGGTGCCCATAGAAATGTGTGAATGATTAACAAGCACTATTTCCTTTCATGTGCTATTGGTTTATATTTTTATTAACTGTCCAACAAACAAATACAAAATCTTATTCATACAAGCAACCCATGCTAGTTGTATTTTTACACCATCCCTCTGTCAAAAAGAATTCAACATCCCATCCTGAGTTACCTTTTACGTGCTAGTTGCCATAACCAATGTCCTGAATCTATTACTTTTCTACTTTTCTGTTCATGTGTCTTCTATCTTCCAGGGGGCAGGCCAGATGTTGAAAGACTCAGGGAAACATCCAGCCCAGCTGCGTTCAGAGGTGTGTACCCCAGGAGGCACTACTATCTTTGGGCTTCATGCCATGGAGCAAGGAGGTGTGAGGGCCACCACGATGACGGCTGTGGAGATTGCTACTGAGCGGGCCAGAGACCTTGGCAAGAAGCCATCACACATAGCAACTGAAACCAGGAAGTGATGTTACTTCAGCCCATACTGATTAAGCAAGTGATGACTGTTTTGGTGCTCACTGCACATAGTAACACTTTCGGTTTTCAACATTAATGTTAAGTTGGTTAAGGATAATGTTAAGGATTTTTTTTAAGGCCACAGGGATCAAGAAGAATACATTAAGAAGAAACTAGGGGAAACTTGTACACGAACATTAAGAGAGCCTATCCAGTTATCTTAATAATTTATGATTGTTCACTTGAATTATTAAAATACATTAACTGCTCTTTCCAGTTGTTGTGATTTGAAAACTGCTGTTCATGCCCTGAACTGAAAGATATAAACTAGATGGGAAGAAAGGGTAAAAGAGAACTGGAATTTAGACTTAGGGCATCTTTTGCAGATATAGATTAAGCGTAGTCCTGGACTAAAAATGTAAGCTCCGTGGTGATGAAAACTGGTCTATAGAGTTTAAACAGCTTGCTGTAAAATCATTCAGGTTTTGGTTAAATATCATCAGCAGAAATAGAACCAAACCTGTATTGGTTGTGGTCAGCAGGAATGTGATAATGATGTTGACTCTGGAAGAACGCTTTAATTTCATCCATATATTTACATTTAAAAAAATATAGATATATGCAAATATATCCCAATGGCATAGGGTTGTCAGTGTCTACTGCTAGTTTTCTTTTCTACCTTATAGTTAATTGTATTCACCTCGTGTCCCAGGTCAAAATGAGTTAGTATTGAGAGGGCTAGAATTAAAACCAGCAGTACTTTTGGTCCCGAGGCCTGGAGTTGAGAACCACTGATCTAGCAAATCTGGCCTAAACACATTGTTTTAAAAAATGTATGATTTTAGGGGTCCACATGATGGCTACTAGATAACCCCCACAAAGCCTACACTGACTATATTTTAAGTAGAATAAAATCACAGAGTAGCTTTAAAGTTAACACGGTTATGGTGAGGTAGAAAATCTGAGGAGTTCCATTAAGGAAGTCAATGACCTGGGAGACCGTGTTCTGGCTGTGCCAAGTGACCACCCTTCAGAGGCTCTAAAATCATTCAGCGACACCTGCTGGCAGAGTATGTTGTGTTCAGTTCCTGATGATGAGCAAGCGCAGTGCGTGTTCAGTGGGAATATACCAACATTAACATGGAACGAAATAAAGAATAAAAACGCAGTCACTAAAAACATGCAATATTGTCGACATATTAGGATTCATATGTTATTTTTAGTGTGCCCGAGTATCAAGCTCAGTAACCAAACGGGGGTAACCGAGCTTTTAAAGGAACAAAGGCCCTTTCCATGCACCCCCTTCGGTTCATTTATATTTTATTCTCCCACTCATCGCTCTTTCTGTTCTAAGCTCCCAGCTGAAGAAGCGCACGAGGGACACCGGCCCGGTTAACCATCGAAATACAATACAATACAGTAAGTAACTGACAGCTCACTTTTCGACCGGGTCATTCTTTGGAAATAAACAGAAATTTCGATGGTGAAATTGTTTATTGAGATTCAGAATCAATGTTAACGTATAAGACGTAACAACCATCGGATACCAATGCAATCAGCGCTCAAGTCGGGGCCGACAAAATTAATTTGAACATAGGCTGACATATTAAGACATTATTAAAACAACCGTTTTCAGCCAATCCATTACTTATGAATCTAGACGGGTTCCTAAAAAGGCTTCTGTCCTAAAGCGTATTTGGCACCAGCTGCCTGGATATCTTGAGGAAGATGTCGATGAAGACTAGCTACGCCTGCTGTTGTCATATTGACTACGAGTCAGTGACAAGATAACATTGTATTATTTGGATCAAACATCAAAGGAATGGCATGACGGTGGATACAGATTTGCTCGTAGCGAACTGGTAGCCTAAGCTACGAAATGTTAATACAACCTCTAACATTATTCCTCTTTCCCCTTTTCTTTGCTCTCAAGAATTGGAAAAGTGAGTATGATAACGAAGTGTAACCTTGCGTTTGTCAATATCGTTTAAAGCTATTTTCATTTTACTGTTTGCTACATCTGTCACACCTTTGTTGCAATGATGACGCAGTCGTAATGGTTTCTATATGGCTCCAACACATTTGAATAAACTGTGGCCCAAGATTTCCACGTTTCTTACAAGTTTCTCTAGGATTTCAGGTCAAATAGGCCACTAGTATCTGACTGTAAACCTAACGTCGCGTACACAATACGTATGTAGCCTATTCTCAAGTGTTGCATATCCGGTGGGTGGGTTGGTCTGTACTAAGGCAATGGGCATGTGTGGTATAGCTGATTTACCATGCCTAAGTGTTTTTCTTAGAAACATCATAAGGTACTTAACAACCCATACGGTGCCTCACTGCAATGATATACTAGTTTCTAATGCAATTAGAACAGTACAACCATTAGTCATACTCATGGTTTTTATACCACAGTTTTTAACTGATCAATATTCAATTTTCTTACTGCCTTGTTTATAATTCAGCAGTAAAGTTAGAGAATACCAAATACCTTGCAGTTGCTTTTTGCTGTTATAAACTGCTTACCAACAATTAAAACTGTATTTATAGCAATGCCATGGTCTGATGTACCATGGCGTTCCACCAATCAGTTTGCAGAACGCCAACAACCATGTTTATTACAGACCTTATAAACCAGGTGGTTTGAATCATGAAGGTTGATAGTTATGGTATATTAGCTGTATAACATGGGTATAAATTACTTTACTGCTCTGATTTTGTTATTAACCTGTCCATGATCTAAGGAATCTCTGGGGTTTAGAATATGTTGCCAATATACCTTGGCTAATCACTCTGTGATTCATCATGCCTAAGAACCACTCTTAACTGTGGTATAGTGGCCAAATACCACACCCCCTTGTGCCTTATTGTTTACTTAAAATCCAGGTTTTTTATATTCTGAATGCTGATTGGCAGAGAGCTGTGGTATTTGCGACCAATAAGGCATTAATTCCATGTATAGGATGTTTGTGTTTATCTCCCACGGGTATGTTTAGTATAATATTTTTACTGTTGAAGTTGGAAACCAGTATATAATAGCGAAAAGGCAGTCAAGAGTTAGTGGTGGGCTGTATGGCCAGTGTTCCACAGCTTGGCTGTATATAGTATGTGTTGTATCATGCACTAAGAACAGCACTTTGCTGTGTTATATTGGCCATATACCTCCTCCATCCGTTACTGCTTAAATAATGTTTGTTTTTGTTTGTTCATGGCTTGCGGCTGAATGGATAAAAAGAACCTGTTGAGCATATTAACCACGACCATTTTAAGTCTCACGCTCACAAAGGAAGGTGAGTTATTGGGGACTTATATACAGGCCAACTATTGTAATTGACTGCCATCATGCATGAAATAAGTTTCTTACTGGCAAGATGGATAATTTTAACAATGGTTTAAATAAGTAATGCATATTCTGTCACAATGTTAAGTATGATGCATGAATCGTCCACATCAACGCATGCTGTACACAGGAGGTGTAAACTAATTTTAAACAGACCGCTCCTGCACTGTATGGAGAATGGGGTACAGGTGAATACATGTAAAATATATTCATTAGTACGGTATTTCACAGTAGGCTACAGTATGATGGCAACTCTTGATTGCCATATATAGACCATTTGGTCGTAGATCTGCCTGATGCTAGATGATGCTGATCAAAGGGTATTCATCTGCTTCATTAAGCCTCAGAAGAATATGACTCTCCATAATTTCAGACAGTGACACTGGAGCTCAGGAGTTATGTTCATAAAGCAAGACATTTAAATTAAACCTTTCAAATGGAGCCACTAGCATATACCGGTGCGTCTCAAACAGTGACACCAATATGTTCTAGTTTCATTACACAAAGTGAAATATTTCATGCCTTTTTTGTTTCAGTCTTGATGATTACTGCTTGGAGCTCATTGAAATGAAAAATCCAGTATCTCAAAATATTAGAATAAAAAATGTACAATACAGAAATGTCAACTCTAATCAGATAATTGGCTCACTGAGCATTGAATCTCTGTCTAGTTCAGTACACACGACCACAATCATGGGGATGACAGTTGTCCAGAAAACCCTCACTGACACCCTCCATGAGGATGGTAAGCTACAGGTTTGCTGAAAGGGCTGGCTGTTCACAGAGTGCTGTATACAAGCATATTCATGGAGTTGACTGGAAGGGAAAACTGTGGTAGGAAAAGGAGTACAAGCAACAGGGATGACCACAGCCTTGAGAGGATTGTCAAGTAAAGCCGATTCAAGAACTTGGGGGAGCTTCACAAGGAGTGGACTGAGACAGGAGTCAGTGCATCAAGAGCCACCACATTCAGACATGTCCAGGAAATGGGCTACAAGTGTCGCATTCCTAGTGTCAAGCCCCTCCTGAACCAGAGACAAGGTCCGAAGCATCTTACCTGGGCAAAGGTGAAAAAGAACTGGACCGTTGCTCAGTGGTCCAAAGTCCTGTCTTCCAATTAAAGTACATTTTGCTTTTCATTTGAAAATCAAGGTCCCAGTGTCTGGAGGAAGGAATATTGACAAGAGGAAAATGAGACCTCAGACTCAACAACACAGACGAGTTGAAGGCTGTTTTATCAAAGCCAGCTGGGTTTCCATAACACCTTAGCAGTGCCACAGGCTGATTCCCTCCATGCCACACCACATTGATGCAGTAAAACGTGTAAAAAGAGCCCATAAATTAACATACTTAGGAAACCTTGGCAGGTGTCCTGAGTTAATTAGCTGATTGGAGCTTTTCTCAGGTTTCTGTATTATACGTTTTTTTATTCTAGTATTATGTATTATTTTATTACGATGAGCTGTAAGCAGTAATCCTCATGATGGATATTAAAAATGCTTAATGTTTCCCTTTGTGTAATGAATCTAGAACATGTGAAGGTGTCATTTGAATTACCGGAATAAAAGGAATTTTCCACAATATTCAATTTTTTTGAGAAGCACCTGTACTACCTAATGTCCTCTACTGAACACAACCTTCATTGCTTAGTTCATCTATCATCCTTAGTTGATCTGTCTGGACCATATAGATGAAAACATTTCTCGTCTGTGCCATTCCAATGCCTCTTCCAGCATGAGTAGTGCCATCTCAGTTTTAGTCAGTGTATGAGAGGATTGAAATCATCATGAGCAAATGGACTGACTACTTAAATATAGAGATGGCAGAAGGATTCACTCAAGGGAACATCTTTTCTTCTAGTTCTGTTTTCTAACCATCTCTGTGCTCTTGATGTTTTTCCCTTCTGTTGGCTTCCATTCCTGCATGCCGAAATGCTTCTGGGATTGATCCATTGACCTTGCCGTATTTTGCTCTGGAGAATTCTCTCTTTGATTCACACTTTACATACAAATCCTTTATTTTTATTATTATTATTATTATTTTCAAAAGCGCAGTGGATCAATCTTGCTGTCTTTAAACTATTTTCCTCAGTAACTAACCCTCTAGCCTGTCACTCTTTCTCTCTTTGCTTTGGATCAAAGATGATGCCTAAGAGGAACCCACCTTGTCCTGTTATGGATCAGTCTGGACCTGATCCCCCCCCCAGCTGCTGCCAAGTGGACTGTACCACTGAGATGGCAGTGAAGGGGGGTCAGAGGAATTGGGGAGTTGCCGCTTCATCCTCCCCAGAAAGTGGCAGCGTCAACGGAAACGGAGACAGTAACTCAAAGCGCAGCGGGAAGAGTCGTCGCCGTCGAAAACGCTCAGCTCAATCGGATAACGCCCCTGCTCCCACGGAGTCACTGCAGCCGCCGCCTTCGCCGGGTCAAGAGAAATGGGAGGAGTTCCAGCTTGGCCAGGGGGTTGGTAGTCACCCCTGTCCCGCCCCTGCTCCGGTCCGTGACTCCCCCAGCATGGCCCTGCTCGGCCTGCAGTCTGAGTGTGGTTCTGTGTGGTTGAACCGCAGCGCATATGAGCAGGCAGAGAGTCTGTATCAGCGCTGGTTGGTGCGTTCGGCCAACGGGGTGACGACGCGGTCTGTCAGCTCACCCTCGACCGTGACTGGCATGAGCCTCCTCCCCACCTATCCTCACACGGCGGCAGAAGAACATTGCGACGTGGTGGAGTCCCTGCAGCCAGCGATCCCAGACTCCCTTGCCTTCCCCACCCCAAACCTGGCCACACCGGACGAAGGGTACCTCTCCCTGGTGCAGACCCCGCAGGCAGCCGCGCCTTCACCGCAGAGCCCAGTCCCAGGTTCTGGCCAACCGCTGAATGGTCTCCCGCGACTCCCTTTGGAGCTGCTCCGAGACGTATGGCTAGAGAAGCCTCTCTATGACCGGGCCGAGGCCAACTTCTACCAGAGCCTCTATGGAAACAACCGGTCCACTAACAGTAACAGCCTGGGCGGTGGATCCACCTCCCGTTGCCGAGACCGCCCACATAGCCTAGTGGAAGAGGAGGAAGAGGTTGAAGAAGCAGCCGTGGTCACTCAAGGTAACGCTGAAGTCATTCACTCTCTACGCACTATTCAGGAGGAGGAGGAGCCAGCTGATGGGAAAGAGGAAGAAGACGTGTCCAGGTGGGCGGATGATGTCTCTTACATCCTACACCCGGACAGTGAGAGGGTCTGGCTGGACCGGGGCCGTTACGAGGCTGCGGAGAGCCGCTTCTACGGTTACCATCAGAATGTACCCGCAAAATCAACCGAAGCTGACAGAAAGGGGTTACTGGGGCAAAAGGATGCTGGCGTGTCAGAAACTTCATTACTGCAACCGCCTTCCCCACCGGTCGCCCACACCGGCCCTGCAAGGGACAAGTATGAGCCATCCCAGGAGACTGGAGACCCACTAACCAACCCAGATTAACTGGCTCAGTCTTCTGTTTCCTATTGTTTCTGTTTTTTTGCCGAATTTATTGTTTGCTTGATTTATGTTTTATGTTTTAATTCACGTTTCCTTATTTCACTTGTTTGCTCATTTTCTTGTTCAATTTGGTTTGAAATGCATTATACATTGACCTTTTTCTTCCATCGTTTTTGTCGTATTTGATTTATATCATTTGTTGTTGGTCCTCAAGGGTTTAATCTACTTTCTTCAGCATAGTTTCGGGGAGGGGGGTCTTTGAAGGGGAGTTCTGCAAGCTACCCAACTGACCATTTGATCCCGCTTTCTGTCCCCTCTCTTCCTCCTCTCTGCCCTTGTCTTGGTTCATGCAGCACCATGAGAACAGCAGTAGACTTCCTTGTCCAGGAGAAGATCTGGTTTGATAAGCCTCAGTACGATGAAGCAGAGAGACAGTTCTATGAACGTCTAAACGGTACCTCACACCCAGCGCAGGTTGGTCTGCTTCCAATCTGTTGGGCCCTCAGTGTCCCCACCTGTCTGTTGTTAAGTTACATCAAACACCAGAGTGTGTGTGAATAGGTCCTCTGTCCTGTACCTGATAGGAGCTGGGAGCTAACAGCATCCTGCAGGACATAGCCCGGGCCAGAGAGAACATCCAGAAGTCCCTAGCAGGAGTGAGTATAACACTCCAGTCCTTTTTTATTGACGTTTGCCTGTTACATGGTCTCACTTGTGTAAGACGCTCAACCAGTCCTACCTCCATCTACATCTGACTGTGACGAGACTCATGTCGCAGTTCGTGTACTGACTCACGAACGATTGTTTGTTGTTACCTGGAGCTGTGAATGTAGCCTGGAGCCTTCCTTACTCCGGGTAACATACTGTACATTGGTGCATGCGTTTACGGTTGGTTTTACATTCACCATGTTAATGTAGTGTTTTGGTTTGTAGGTTCTTTCTGTTAGGTGTCTAGTGAACATGACCCAGACCTATCATATCCACTTGGCGCGTGTGTTCTGTGGTTTAGTTTAGATTGAATCCTGACAGATTTCACAACTTTGAATGCTTTTATCATTCATTCATTGTGTCTTTGTTCATATTTACATGTCCATTCCTGCATTATTCTTTAGTTTGCGTGTGTGGGATAGTGTTATGTTCAGACACAAGGTTTATTCAAGTTAAGGTTCGATGTGGAGATTCGGGAGTTACGAAATATTAGTCTAGTGTAGTAATGAAAACATGGTTTGCCGTTACCTGTTGAGGAACGTTTTCCGTTTGTGTTCAAGCATGACTAACCCTTGGTTCCGGTTGCCAGCTCTATACTGTATCTCTGCCTGATCCCTCCTGTCCACTCTGCAACTCCATTCAACTCTTTCCCTACTTCCCTCCCTCATTGCTTCCCTCCCCACCCCCAGCTGAAGAGTTCGCTGTTACCTAGCAGAGGTTCTGGTCAACCCCAGAACCACCATCCTGTAAGTGTCCCAGCCTGTGTGACAGTAGCTAGCCCCCGTTTTACTATAAGACTGTGACACCTTTTTGTGGCTCCTCCCTCTGTCACTCCATCCTCCTCATTGGTCCTGTCTGATGCGTTTGTTAGGGATGTACCAATACATTGGCCAGCAACTGATATCAGCCGACTGCTTCAAAACTGCTGAATATTTCATTGTGCTTTTGTCAGATTTTATTTCCACCATGTAAATATATTTTGTGTCCTATTCATTTGTTATTCAACTTAGCAGTTTTTTGGTAGTTCTATGCCTTATATATATATATATATATATTTTGTCTTTTGTCATTCATGTAGAAAAGTAACTTTTATATGATTAGAAATTAATGTGTCATAAGAAGCAACATTTTCATTTAATTTATGCTGGTGTACACCAGTGCAGAAATGACAAACATCTGTGTTATATGAATTTCGGCTGTCAGTAACGGCCAATCATTTTCTTATTGGTGCATCCCCTGTGTTTGTGGTTTCCATGGAATGTGCTGTCCCTGTCCAACCTCCTTTCTAGCTGCTGTGGAGATGGATTTTCTGTGTTTGGGTGTTTTTTTTGGGTTCCTAAAGAGTTGTACTTGATCAGCTTCCTGGTTCTAATGTTTGGAAACTTCTCCATAGTGTTCAAGAAGGGTCTCTTCGTTACCAAGACAATAGACTGTTTCTTCCTCAGTTGCCTGGGCTTGCATGAGTTATAGTTGTAACTGTCCTTGTTCTGGTGTCTTTTCAATCTATTCCATGATTACTATGTTAGTAGTATATGGTTTATAATGTGAAACTGTACTTAACCCCATGTCTGCTCTGTTCTCCTTTTAACTGGTCATGGTTTTACTCTTATTTGGCCACTAGAAGCTGATCTGTTATCTGTTGATCTGTTAGTGACATTGTGCGCGTGTGTTTTCAGAGTGTAGCGAATGGGGCAGGATATCAAGAAGAACTGGTTGCACGCATCCAGAGCCTGGAGCTGGAGAACCACAGCCTGCACCAAGGTACGTGTGTGTGCGCGTGCATGTCAAAGGAATGTGCAGGTGGGAGTGTTAACATGTGTATAGACCTCTCGTCTTATTGACTGTGTGTCTCCTAGTGGTGGAGGACCTACGGTCGGCTCTGTCTAAGTTGGAGTGCCGGGTAGCGGTCCTGGAGAAATCGCCATCGCCAGCCGCAGCGCCCACCCCTGCCACCCCCCCATGTACCAATGTAGGTCCCTCTGTCCAGTCCAGTGGCTGAGTTGTCAGAACTAAGTTAGAGGTATTGATTTCCACAAAGATGGCGGATGCATAAATCATGCATGCGACCACTGTGGTGAAAATCCTTTTGGATGAAGCATGTGCTGAGTGGTCAGTGTTTAAGACTGTTCTGTCGACATACAGAGCAGACAGGCATCACACGTCAAAATGAGACAGAGTTACACGGCTTATTATTCCCATTCTGATTCAGCGCTCTCCTTTACCTCGTCAGGGAACATCTGTCCAGCAGCAGAAAGCCAGTGCCCCAGTGGAAGAGGAAGATGACGGCGATATAGACCTGTTCGGCAGCGACGAAGAGGAGGACGCAGAAGCCGAGCGACTCAAAGAGCAGAGGCTGAAAGAGTATGCAGAGAAGAAAGCCAAGAAACCTGCCCTCATCGCAAAGTCATCCATCTTATTGGACGTCAAGCCTGTGAGTCACTTAGTCCCCGCCCTTTTCCTAACAATGGTGTTCATCGATCTGCGTTTTTGTCTGTGCTTGTGTTTTTGTGAACTCGTTTACATCATCTTTCATGGCTCAAGTACGGTTCCAATCCAAAGAACACAAATTACCAAGAATGCCTAAAATGCTTGGATGTGTACTTGATCCACCTCGAGGATGCATGTGTTGGTGACTTGTTCAGCAAGAATGCATCTGATATCCCAGAATTCATTTCAAGATGTCCAGAAAAACTCCACATCTGTAATAAGCTGAAACTTTTCTTATTTCAGGTAAAAGTTACCTGTAAATCAGCATCTGAAAAACATTTCGGCATTGTAGTTGCTGAATATTTGCTTATTTAAGAAACAGCAAATTTTATAAATTTGCTCAGACATTTCGATCAGCTAGCTAAAAAAAAGTCATACAAATGTCATATATAGTCGCCACGCAACCTTCTGTCGTTCATCTTCACATTCATATTTTATTCAGGGACTACTGAGGAGGTTATAGTCCTCATAGATTGGAGGGGTATTGCCCAATAGCCAAGTACACACACATCCTCAATCCAGATAGGCTGCCTGCGGGGTCCTCGCGATCTTGCAAGACATTCTAATGGACTTGCAAGACTTCTTAGCGTACTTGGAATTGCTAGCCAAACTCTCAAATCAATTAACAGTATTTGACATGTATTGTAATGGTAATTCCTGTCACTGGTGTGTATGTCCCTTTTTTTAACATGTCCTTGCTTTTAACATGTCCCTTCCTGTCTCTGCTTTTCCGCTAACGCGCCTCCCTGTGCAGTGGGATGATGAGACAGACATGGCTAAGCTGGAGGAGTGTGTGAGATCAGTCGTGGCTGATGGTCTGCTCTGGGGCCAGTCCAAGCTGGTTCCTGTGGGTTACGGTATCAGGAAGCTACAGATCCAATGTGTTGTCGAGGATGACAAGGTGGGGACTGACCTGCTAGAGGAGGAGATCACCAAGTTTGAGGACTATGTGAGTACAGGTGTAAACACACACACACACACACACACACACACACTTGAGATGAACTGGGTGCTTGGCTTGGGGTTCCATTAGACCCAGGTGTCTCAGCCAGTCGGTGTGGAGATGTATGTGGCGTATCTGATCCGGCTCTGAATCACACCATAGCTTTACAAGGTCTTGTCCTGTAGCTTATGTTTAGGCTACAAGGTAGATTCTTTGTTATCTCATATATTTCTAATGGACTTGTTGAGAAATGAATCTGCTGACAACAAAGTGGAATAATGGCAGATTTTGAAGATGTCAATGTGCCTAAACCTCATTGACAAAAAAAATGTCAGAGCAAACATACTAAATAAAGGAACCAATTCGATGTTCCTTCAAAATCTGAAATGCCTGTGCAGCGCTACGGCCCACATTAACCACTGGTCCCGGGACGGGGTAGACACTGGTCCCAAGATCAATCAATCAATCAGCTCAGGCTCAGATGGGTTACCAGTCCTCTTCTGGCTGTAATGGATGAGCATATTGAGTCATATTTGTGATAATTAATAAATGCATGTGGGCCAGAGTCTATATAAACCTAGTCCAGATCGGAAGCATGACCAGATGGACAGGGACAACCGGGGGGGCAGGGGTGGCAGCTGAAATCGTTAGGTATCATCTTGATCTGCCACACAACCAGGAGGACTTTGGACAAGGACAGCAACGAGTCAAGCCTGGTACTCTGCAGGTGTTTGCCAGGACGGGGTAGACACTGGTCCCAGGATGGGGGTCCCAGGACGGGGTAGACACTGGTCCCAGGACGGGGTAGACACTGGTCCCAGGACGGGGTAGACACTGGTCCCAGGACGGGGTAGACACTGGTCCCAGGACGGGGTAGACACTGGTCCCAGGACGGGGTAGACACTGGTCCCAGGACGGGGTAGACACTGGTCCCAGGACGGGGTAGACACTGGTCCCAGGACGGGGTAGACACTGGTCCCAGGACAGGGTAGACACTGGTTTACGTCATCTTGATGTGCATCCTCTCTTCTCTATCTGCAGGTCCAGAGTGTTGACGTAGCTGCTTTCAACAAGATCTGATTCCACCCTCTTCCTTGTCTTCAAGGCATCGCTTGTGTCACTCCATTCTGTCTGGTTCACTATGGGCCCTGGTCTAAGGTTTCGGCACCCCACAGGATGGATGGTGTTGGCTGGGGCGTTGCCAGGTTCCCAGTCCATCCCTGACTATTTGTGTCACACGGTTAATAAAGAGCTTTTGGTGCACTTGACCTGGTTTCCTGTCTGACTGGGTATCTTAGACGATACATAATACTGTACCCATGTAATCTTCACCACCATGAACGTCTTTACAGTGTGTAGTCTGCCTCAGTAAAATGTTTGGAAATTTAAGAGCCTTCTGAATTTGACAATATGAACCTTGCTGTTAAAGTCCACCTTTAAAATATAACTCATAGTCAGTACAGGATTTCTTCAGTTGGATTTGGATTTTATCCTCCCCAAGGTGGAGATTTTTGTGATGTGACCTGATTTCAAAAACATATCAGCCATTATTTGATGCTGTTGTGTGTAAAATACTGCCTCTAATATTTACAAGTCTGAATTCAAACAGTAACATGACTTGTCTCATTCTCTGTTATTACAAGATTAATTTTAACTAGTCCTGGGTGGTTTAGGGTGGGGGGGATAGTATTAACTAGTCCATGGTGGTTTAGTGTGGGGTATAGTACTGCAAGTATTTAATGTAAAGTTTCCCAACAGATTAATCACAATCATTCAATCACATTTATAAAGCCCTTTTTACATCAGCAATTGTCAGAAAGTGCTTTGACAAACACCCAGCCTATTCGCACCCTTTGCCATGACCCTCAAATATTTGTGTTCTTAGATCCTTGAGATGTCTCTAGAACTTGATTTAGTCCACATGTGGCAAATTCAATTGAATGGACATGATTTAGAAAGGCATACGATAGTCAGTAAAGGGCCCACATTTTATACCAAGAACCCAATGGCTACATTGAGAGCTTCAGATTTGTTCTGCAAAGATTAGAGAACCTGCCAGAAGGACAACTATCTTTGCAGCACCCTGTCAATCAGGTCTTTATTCTAGAGTTGCCAGATGGAAGCCATTCCTGAGTAGAATTAATAGGACATGTCATCTGAAGGAGCATGAGGAAAAATATTTTTCTGTTTTTATCTAAAGTGACAGGTGGGTAAGTCTAGAAAGGATTGGACACTGACACAAGTTTTGTTATTTGGTCTGTTTACCAAAATATATTCAAGTTACAGTAAAAAAATGAATATGACCTTAAAGTGCTTTTATTAATCCCTCATCTTTAATTTGCGGGTATTCACATCCAAATTGGAATAAGGGTTTAAGAATTACAGGTCTTTAGTATGTAGCCCCCTCGTTTTCAAGGAACCATAAGTAATTGGACAATTAACTCCTAAGCTGTTTCATGGACAGGTGTGGGCTATTCTATCATTATTTCTTCATCAATTAAGCATATAAAATGTCAGGGGTTGATTCGCATTTTGTTGTCACATTTGGCATTTGCAAGTTGTTGCTGTGAACCCAAACCATGCGGTCAAGGGAGCTTTCAATACAATTGAAACAGGCCATCCTTAGGCTGCAAAAAAAATCCATCAGAGAGAGATACAGGTACATTAGCAGTGGCCAACACAAAAAGGCCTGGATGTCCATTATTGTAGGATCCTTTCCATGGTAAATAAAAACCCCTTCACAACATCCTGCCAAGGGAAGCATCCAAGTCTACCATAAAGAGGAGCCTTCACGAAAGCAAATACAGAGGGTTCACCACAAGGCCTATTCATTGGTCTCAAGAATTGAAAGGCCAGATTAGGCCTTGCCAAAAACACCTATAAACACCAGCATTCTCTGGACAGATGAAACTAAGATCTACCTGTACTAGAATGATTGGAAGAAAATGGATGGAGGTTTGGAACGGTTCATGATCTGAAGCATACCACATCATCAGTAAAACACGGTGGAGGCAGTGTGATGGCATGGGCATGCTTGGCACTAGTGTTTATTGATGATGTGACAGAAGCAGCTGGATGAATTCTTAGGATGTATAGGGATATATTGTCTGCTCAGATTCAGCTAAATTCAGCGTAGTTGATTGTACGGCGGTTCACTTTACAGACGGACCCAAAACATACTGCGAAAGCAACCATGGAGTTTAAGGCAAGAAGTGGAACATTCTGCAATGGCCGAGTCAATCATCTGATCACAACCCAATTGAGCATGCATTTCACTTGCTAAATTCAAAACTTAAAGTATAGCATACAGTTATCCAATTTGCTACTTAACAAAATAGACCCGTCCATTTTATACAAATCTCATTCTGATCCGCGCTGAGCTGGGAATATGTAAGAGAAGAACTGGAGTCGTCTTTTGTAATGGCAACAAGAAATAAGGGTAATTCAAGTGGTAATATATAAACTTCAATTATTATTAAAATGTCATTGACATTATTACCATCTCCAGGACCAGCGGTAGCAAAAAAAAAACATTTGCATCAAACAAATATCAAACACATAAAGTAGGCTAATACATGTCCTGCATGCGATGTGTTTACGGTGCACATACAACAGGCTGTGGTAAAGGGCTGATGTAGTCTAGATAACAATGTTTATTTTAGGCTGTCAGACACTGCGTGCATAATTATTAGGCAAGTGAGTATTTTCAAAGGTTTTGTTGCGAAAAGGCAACTGGGGTGCAACAAACGCATGGAAAAGAAAGAAAATATGCAAATTAACTGCAAAAGACTTGAGAAGAATGCTGAAACACGACCATCACTGAATATGATTTGAAATGTTCTGTATAGATTGGGCAAATAAATACCTGAATACAGAGGTTTCAAAGGTTTAATGGACAGATGAAATGAGAGTGACGCTTGATGGACCAGATGAATGGGGCAATGGCCATCACTAATGGACACATGACAACACTTCAGTCTGGCGCTAGCCAGGTGGAGGAGGGGTACTGGTATGGGCTGCTATCATTAAACCTTCGGCTTGAAGTTGGACTAAAACTCAACTCCCAAACCTAATGCCAGTTTCTTGGCAGTGTCCATTAGTGATGGCTTGACTAGTCAGCAAGGGCCACAAAGATGCTCGAATAATGACCTGGC
This sequence comes from Esox niger, assembly GCA_016801105.1. Taxonomy (NCBI): domain Eukaryota; kingdom Metazoa; phylum Chordata; class Actinopteri; order Esociformes; family Esocidae; genus Esox; species Esox niger. The sequence continues at coordinate 19,035 of JACXGJ010000552.1, read as the reverse complement.
CCCCTTCCTCTCCTGACTTAAATCCTTTTTGAGAACTTGTGGACCCTTCTCAAATGTGAGATTTACAGTCAGGGAAGGCAATACACCTCTTTGAACAACATTTTGGGAGGCTGAGGTTGCTGCTTCAGCAAAAGTTGATCATGAGCAAGATCAAGAAACTGACAGTCTCCATGGATGGAAGACTCATGGCAGTTATTGAAAACAATGGTTATTGGTCACTGAATATTTTTGACAGGACAAACTTTTTAATTAGTGTCATTTTGTGTTACATATTTGTTACACTTACATATTTTTTTAATAAACATGTCAGTTGGGAGATTTTTTAAGTGTTATTAGTTGCCTAATAATTCTGCACACCAATTGTTGCCTGATAATTCTGCACTCTTATATATTCCCCTGAGAAAGATCAAAACTCACTTTTCCTTTGTTAAACATTCAGGTGTGAGGTTCAATTATATTTTGAATTGACTGAGCGCATTGTGTTTGTTCAACAATAAAATAAATCTTGTGAAATATGATTTGCTTAATAGTTGTGCACTCAGTGTCCTTTGTTGGAAATCAATCTAAAAGCTGTTTTAATAACATACCTTAAACCAAAACAAATTGTACAGCCTTATCTATCAGTAGAACATGACTGATACCTCAATCATTTGACTGGATTTGGAAATATTGAACTGTGCAAAGTCTTAAGCCATCGGATTTAATATAAATCTTGGCATTAAGCGTTGACTTGTTTGCTCGATAGGTATATATATTTCTGAAATACAATACATTTTTTTGATTGGTATTTCTATTGCACCTTTCATGCAACGTTTCTTAACAAGCTAAGATATTATGTTATTTGTCCAGTAATTTAATAATGTTTAGAAACCATATGAAGTGGTATGTTTTTTTAATTGTACTAACTTCGTGTAAAACCTTCATTGAAATATGACGAAATAAGAAGATGGGAAATCAAATGGCAAGCCGATAATTACAACGACACGCTGCATTTCAGAGAGAACGTTGTGAGACAGGTTGGACTGGGTCTCGGCTGTGACACTCTTCAGGGCTGTTGAGGACGGGAGGCTTGTTGGTGATTGTTGAATACTATTTTACAGAACAGCATATTTCCCAACGCAAAACCGTCCGAGCAGCATTCACTTTAGCGAACAAGGACAGAGCGAGACAAATAAATAGGGCGCATTTAACATGTTACACTATAGCATCTAGAGTAGGCTATATGTATGAATCTATAAATGATAATTTACACATTTGTGTTTTGTATTTCATACTTACACTTTGAATGTGACCCACAGTCTTAAATTAATTATGTTGAGCATATGGTTAATTAGGTACTTTTCGACAAGCAAATAGGTCGTATTAATGATGATTTCCTGCAGGTGTGAGTAAAACGGTCGTAGGATCGTTTGATAAATCCCCCTTTTCTGTGCTTAGGTCGTAGGATCGTTTGATAAATCCCCCTTTTCTGTGCTTAGGTACATCCTTAATTCCGTTTGTAAGTACATATTTCGTTTTTACAATATGTTGATAAATTAGGCCCCAGGAATGGTATAGATATTTTTTTACAAGGGTATAGTTTAGAGCGTGGATGTAGATGATTTATTTCAGAACAGGAAACTGAATTTGGATTAGGTTTTATAGTGCTTACCTGACGGAGTTCTGGAACGTAAGTGGACTTACCAACCAAAATGTACATGTGACATAGCCTATACTATATCCGATCCTTTTTAGGTGGAAATGTTTGTGGGGCAGAGAGGTGTACCAGGTCGTTTGAAAAACATCTTGTTTTACTAGAATTGTGGAGTTGTGGAATTGTTGGATTGTTTACAAGACATTCATAGACTTTAGAGAGGTAGGGCCGGATGGAAATTGCACTGCATAGGGCTTGGAGATCTGGACCTAACTGATTTGTAACCTTAAACGTTTTGGAGGTCCTTCCATATTTTATTCACCTGAAATGGATGAGGGAAAACTAGGGAGTTCTCAGGAAAGCACTGTGTTGAAGGAGTGCAGGAGTTCAGGCAGTGTTAGGCATCGGCCAATTATTATTTCTGCATTTTAACTTTGTCGGAGATTGCCGAGATGGCATCTTCTGTAGACCTGTTTGACCGGTAGGCAAACCGGTAGGGATCCAGTGCTTGGGTGGGGCAGGACTTGAGCTGGGCCAAAACTAGTATTTTGAAGCACTTCATGATGGTGGGGGTGAGTGCAACAGGTCAAAAGTCCTTCAGGCTAGACGCACCCTGGTTGCGGTCTTGATGCGTCTGGGGACCACCGCCAGTGACAGGTTGAAAGTGTCCTTAAAGACCTCCGCCAGCTGCCCAGCACATGCTCTGAGCAGAAGCCCGGGGACACCATCAGGACCAACGGCCCTGCGTGCCATTACCCTGCTCAGTCAGACGTGGTGGATCGTCTGGAGGGGGGGCGTGGTCCGGGGGGGAAGTTCAGCTTTAATGGCCGGCTCTTTGTTGTCCCAGGCGAAGCGGACGTAGAACCTGTTTAACTTGTTGGTGATGGAGATGTCGCTGGCTGTGGGGGTGGAATTCATTAGCTGGTAGTCTGTTATGGCTTGGATGCCCTGTCACGTATGTCAGGGTTCAGAGTTGTTGTTGAAGTGCTCCTTGATCCACAGTTTGTGGTCCTTTTTAGCCGTCTTGATGCCCGTTTTCAGGTTGGCCATGGATGAGCTGTAGGCCTCCACATTGCCGGATCTAAACGCAGTGTCACGTGCCTTTAGCAGTTGTCAGATCTCACTGTTCATCCAAGGCTACTGGCTGGAGAAGGTCTTTATTAGTTTATGGGTTGTGATGTCGTTTGTGACCTAAATGTAAAGATGTATTAAATACAATTTAAATACCGATCATATTTCGAAGGATTTACTCCATCAGATTGTCATGTTTTTTTAATTTGCATACACCCATTTATTTGTAACAGACATCTGAGACACAGATGTTAAAAACTTTTCTCAAATTCACTATCTACAGGGAGTGGAGGTGTACAGGTCAATTTCAACAGGCACTCTTAAGCTGTGAAGTTTGTCATAGACAATCAGTTACAAAGGCAATCTCTTGGAGCTTTCAAAATATTCTCTACATATGAAAGACTCATTGTAATTTCCCTGTTCATTAACAGTGTTAGAAGTCGTTGACTGTATATTTGCGTACATTACCCTTTGTTCTGGCCTGTACACATGTGTTGGTGCCCGTCCTGTCTTTGCTTTTGGTGCTCATAAAACCAGAAATACATTTGAATATTCATGATCTCAGCAAAGTATGATCCAACACCTTTTATTCAAATTAAATTCAAATTCTGCTTTAATGTTAACCATTCAAATTTCCTATTCAGACTTAGCTACATCTCCTTCCACAACTCTCCATGCTGTGAATCACAGATTTTCTCATTCAAAGGGATGTGTGGCCATTGTGCACTGAGGAAAAACAACATACTGTAAGACTGTCAATATCAGACTCTTCTCAGGACAGCCTTAAGTCACCAATATGTTTGTGTACAAATAAGACAAAGGCAGGTAATGAGAGATTTTTATTTATTTTTTGCCATATTTTAATATAGTCATTTACATTGCCCACAAGGTAGCTAAAATCCCAACACCTATTATAAAGCCTCTTCACAATTATTTACAGTAAGTCTCCCGAATTGTCTGAGTCAAAAAGCAATGTCCAAAAATGACCCTATGTTTTCATTAATAGAAAAATATTATAATAAATTCTGTTCCTGTGTTACATCATTGTTCCAGTAGATGGAAGCAGATGGGTATGACATTTGCTTGGGATTAGTTGGTGGAATGGATAAGTAAAATTTGTACATCTTATTCAGCTATGACAATTTAAATAATTGTCCATACCATAAATGCATTCTATGTAGTCTTTTGAATTACATATACATTTCATGACCTCCCCAAAACATGGCCAATGAAAATAATCGTTGTTCATTTCAGTCCAATAATGTACATTTATTGATTTCTTAAATTCACAATTCCCTAAGGTACGTAAACAACATCTCATAGGATGGCAGTGCGCCATTAGGCAAGTTGTTGATTCCAAGCTGACAATATGATAAATATGCTGCTATGACCACAAGCAAAACACATAACCCTCCCAGAAGTTGCTCTGGATAGTGCATGCTAAAATGTTGTAACCCGATGTTGTTGCAGTATGAGCTGGCTACTTTTGAAAATATTAAAGTATTTCAACTACCTAAAACAACTGAAACTAGCAACAGCAATGATCATTTCTATATTGGTTATTATATATATATATATATGCAGCAAGATGGTATCCTAGACAATTTCTACTGGGGGCTGACAGAATAGTGCAGACTTATGGTCCTGGCCCATTTAAAATTGCACAGGCAAAGACCAAATGTGCTTGAAATATTAGTTATTTGTGTTGTGTGTAATTTCAAAATGCAAAAAACTTTTGGCAAGACAATAGTCTGGACTGAACTCCGTGTTGTAACTGAGTGTACACACCTAACAGGATCTTCATCCCATTCAACATTCCGGAAGAAAGTGGACTGACTGAATGATGAGTAAATGGCCCCAGGGAACACGGAGGTATAATGCCTGTTATGATGAGTGTTCTATACCGCAACAAGATCACGAGGCCAATCCCACCTGGACGTACCGGACCAGTGACGACAGAGAAGGTACAGTATAAATACCCCGTCACTTATTTCAAGTCTGTATCTGTACCCTTGCATCAAGGTGTAAGCCATTGAAAAGGATTAGAGTATAAATTGCATAGATACAGAGAAGCAATGGCTCATGAATGGGGATACGGACCAACTAATGGTGAGGCATTCAACAGTTCTATTACATCTGAAGCTGAGAGAACTCTTGTAAATATTTGTTGCAAGTGTGAATTGAATTTGTTGCATAAAAGTGTAACTGGATACATTCATCTGAAACAAATGACTGATTGTGCAGTGTTAAGCTTTGATCTGTTGAAAAATAAGTTAATACAATATGTTTATACTGTAACTTTTTTCTGCCATAGGACCTTCGACATGGGCTCATAGCTATCCCATAGCTAATGGACATAAGCAATCCCCTATTGATATTGTTACTCACCATACAACCCATGAGATTGATCTTAAGCACCTCAAACTGAAATGTAACCCAGCTGACTCCGTTGGAATCCTAAACAATGGCCACTCCTTCCAAGTTGTCTATGTGGATGATGCAGACAGTTCAAGTAAGTCTTTAAATAATATCGAATCGCTCACTTCACAAAATATTCCCATTCATTTTATACAAATGCCATTCTAATCTGGGAGAATAGTGAGGACCGGAGTAGTGGAACGGGTGTAGTGGCAGCAAGAGAATAAGAGATGCTACATATTAACTTGAATTTTTCTATATCCTTTAAATGTGATTTGGGGGAAGTTATTTTATAGTAATGCAATTCCGAAGATTTTTTTTGTATACATGTAAAAAGAAAATGTTGCTTGAAAACAATGGAAGTGTAGGTGTTAGTTACCTCTCTGTTATAGGTGGGCTTGATGATGAAAGGGGATGAACAAACAAACAGGAGGTGTAGGGAGCAAGATGAAACATAAGGAGATAAGAAATGTTGCACGCCGTGCTGACAGATTGAGTTACATTTCCATCATAACAGTGTTTAAGGCTGACACCCACCGACTCTTTCCCCCACATTGTTATCTTTTAGCTATTGCAAAATGTTTTGTAGTCAATTAACAAAAGTATTTAGATGTGTTTTGGGGATTATCAGTTTGGGTGAAACCAAGTTACCGGTAATTAAACACTAATTTTACAGAATTTGTCATATGTTAACTGAAATTATTTTTCTGAAGTTCCAGTGGTTAACTACACCACAGCATGAAAATATATTTAAATTACTGGAAGAATCGCATGTAGCCGTGGTTAGCCTCCTGACAAATGCAAATACATTTAACAATGTTTCCAGGGAAGGAGGAAGCACAATTGGCTTTGCATGGAACAGATATCAAACACGTGAGGGGATACATTTCTTTAATGCATTGTCTTTGTTGATTGTGCACATACAATAGGCTGCTGTACAGTGCTGCTGTAGATCCAGTAGCAGTAAAAGGTGCTTATTACTGATAATCAGTGTCTAATGTTTGGCTGGATGGTTGACATTGATTGATCTAGATGCGGGAAAGGATATCAGTGGCCTGTGCAAAAATAGTGCAAACCAGGTGTTTGTGCTACTCTATCATCACATTATCACTCAGAGATTTATATAAATGAAAATAATATGAAATGAGTATATCCTGGTAATGCTTAGCAACATATATCTTTTGAGTTGAAAGCCACCGAATAGCCCAATGTCTCTGTGCCTACAATACCGTAATGCAAAACAAATGCTAAAAACTGTGCATGTTCCTATCCACAGCCCTGACTGGAGGGCCTGTCACCGGCACATACAGGCTGAAGCAGTTCCACTTCCACTGGGGCTCAACTGATGACAAGGGCTCTGAGCACACTGTGGATGAGACACATTTCCCTGCTGAAGTAGGCAGGCACAGACCTAGATTATACAACAGTGCCAGGCGTATGGCTGTAAGAAGTCTTGTCATTGGCTTACGAAGTTTAACATGACCACCTTTCCATTTTCAGCTTCATCTGGTGCACTGGAACAACAAATACTCCAGCTTTGATGAAGCCACTAAGCATCCTGATGGTCTTGTTGTTGTGGGAGTGTTTCTGAAGGTGCTGATTTTATTATATTACAACATTGTCAGTCACTAATGAAATTCCACACAGTCCTTGCTCTTAACGTGTCCTGCACAATTTACAAAGGGATCCCGTCAGGTCATCCCGTCAGGTCATCCCGTCAGGTCATCCCGTCAGGTCATCCCGTCAGGTCATCGCGTCAGGTCATCGCGTCAGGTCAAGGTTTAGGGTTTCAGAAGACTGAGTTTTCTAGATCTTAAAGGTTAGACTTTTGCCGTCAGTCAATGATTCCCAATTTAAGCTACAAAATCAATGGGTATGTCACATTAAGACTTTACTAAATTGGTAGAATATAATTCAAAATGATTCACAGCTGTTAAACATGCTTCCTTAAAATGCATTCTGAAGATAAGCAGCTAAGACATCCAAGTTATTTTATAATTTGGAAACCATTCTATTCTTTCACTTTGATAATGTGCAGTAGGTTGTGTAGATCTGCAGGGGGAATACAATCTAATTCAACACCTTTTAGATAAAAGCATAATGTCAAGACGGCATGTGTGCACAATGGCACAGACTTTCACAAGTGACTACATGAATGAAATGATGTACACTATGCATTCGGGTAATCAAAGTAAGAATATCTTGTTTTAAAATTTGATTTATTGTTACTTACAGATTGGTGAAGCAAACCCACATCTGCAGACTGTTCTGAATTCCCTGGCGGCCATCCAAACAAATGTGAAATACAAATTAAATGCTCATCAAGCCTATCTGGAAATATTTTCTTTTAATTAACACTGACATTTTAAAGAAATGTTTAAACATTGTGTATTCAATCAAAATATTTTCCTTCTCATAGGGGAAGCAAACTGCATTTCCCAACTTTGATGCCCGTACTCTACTGCCTCCCTCACTGGACTTCTGGACATATAGTGGCTCCCTGACCACACCCCCTCTGTTGGAGTGTGTCACCTGGATCGTCCTGAGGGAACCAATCAGTGTCAGCTCTGCCCAGGTAAAATAATTGTACACCGACTCATCAAGTCCACGCATACTGCAAGGTCATTGTACTGATCTGCTTCATCAGTGTGTTTATTTAACCAGGCAAGAGCTGGGGGGGGGGCAGTGTAGTATTCAGCAAGGGGCCAGTTATTAACTATAATAACATTTAGCAAACGTCTCTGAAAACTTTAGGGACCACTTAACAGGAATACAAAACGCATTGTTGTCTGAAGTATATAATATGAACCAGACCACATTGTTCACTTATTTCCCTAACGATTTCACTCTCTTGACAGATGACTATATTTCGCAGCTTGATGTTCAATGCAGATGGACAGCCTCCGTGTTGCATGGAAGACAACTTCAGGCCCCCTCAGCCTCTCCATGGACGCAAGGTCCACCGGTCTTTTCATATCAAGACAGGCCCTCATCACTGACCTTATGCAGATTTGTCTAACTCACTAACTCAGAGGAATTTATTGGTTTCATTTACTAAAAGAATGTACTGTTGTTGTCTCTCAATAACCAAAGATGGTAGATAGAATCTGAAGTAAATTATAACTGGTTTATATGCATTCTCTTTTGGATTGGTTCCCATTGTGATCACTGTATTGTTTGACTTGAACATTGTGTGTAGGTTTTATGCTGAAAATAAAAAATTATGCAATTCAACCTAATTTTGGTTAACTGCTCATTACAAACCTTTATCTCCCATGTGCATGATCATTATGTCTGAAAGTCGTGTGGTGCCCTGCTGCAGCCTGGGTTCAAACCCATCCAATGATCTGTCATCACTCCTGTCTTTACCCACTTTCCTGTCAAATAAAATGGTGTGTGACATTGTATCGTACCACTTCATTCTCCATTCAATACAGTCCGTTGACATCTGTAAATGAATCCTGAATAAAGTTGTTCTACCACTACTCAATAATAGTGTGACTGTTGTGATTTAAGGAAGCTGTGTGGTAAAATGTATTCTCTCAGTAATTGAACTGTGCCTTTATGTAAAACAAATTAAACCAGTTATTTCCTTTACACTGACCATGTGAAGGCCAGCCAGCCTGGTGCCATGAGGGGGCAGGAGTTTTTGTTTCCCCCCAACCGTTTAATACATAAATGGCAACAAAAAAGAGATGAACCCCCTTGTTAGCTTCCTGTTCTGATGATGTTCAAGAACAAAGGTTATGCAACCAAAGTCAGGGGAGAGCCATCTTTATTCAGCATAAGACATTGATGTTCCTTTGTGCTTCTCCAAAGAATACAGGAAGTTCCATAGTACTTATAATACAAGGGAGGCGGCCTAGGGTCAAACCCAGCCAAATACCCTCCAATAAGAAAGGCTTAAATGACCCTTGTATGGGTTGTTCCAACATATGGTTAATGGTCCTATCCCTCAAGCCTGTGACAGTTACATGGGCAACTCCTAGCAGGAGGCATAGACAGGACATGGGTTCTATCTATACACCTGTGCTCAAGAGTTAATTAGTACATCTGTGTTGTTAAGTTTCTCAAGCCTACTTTCTCTCACCCTCGCCATTTTTAACTGCCCTCTCAGTCACTTCGTCCTAGTGCTGGGTCTGAGGTCATCGGTCATATTCAGAAATTGAGGGGAAAAAGCTAATGCAAGGGTGTAAACAAACAACTCAAACAACGCCACATGATGATTAAAGCGTGGTTGCATGCCAGCTCACGTCTCCTAACTGATTTGCGCCGTGGCTGATTAGCTGCGGTAACGTCAGCCATTGTTTTTGTGGGTGCTTTGGCCAGGCTCATTAGAGATGTGCGCAGACAGTAGCCTTAAGACTGTGCAGTTTTGTTAAACTTTTTCTACATCATTTTGGAGAATATATTTAGATTTGCCATGCCAGAACTAGTATAAGGACTGTGAATAAGCTATGTTACAGAAATCCGGATGAAATCTATAATCCTGTCTCAATCGTGTCACATTTTCTGAACATCCAGACGTTTCACTCTGTACTGTATTACAGTGCACTGCCATTTATTTACTCTAATAGAACTGCTGTTGAAGAAGTGAATCTCTATGTAGAGAATAAAGAGAATGCCGTGGGCACGTATGTAGAGATCAAAGAGAGGGAGACCAAGTGGGTGAAGTACAATTATTTAGCAAAAAGAATCATTACATTTACTTCTTTTAATCCAGGGACACAAGAGCAATAAAGGTAGTTAAGTGTCTTGCCCAAGGACATAATGACATATTTTGCACCATATTTTTCACCCATTGAGAATCATTAGGAGAAATTGCAATGAACTATGTACAAAGATGATGAAGTGGAGAGATGATTTATCAAATGAATATGAAAAGAATGAACAATAGGGGAGAAAAACAGATGTCAAGGATTTCCTCTTATCTCTGATTTCGGGAAAGTGATTCAACAGAGAGAAACATCTTGAGAGGAGGAATCTCTAACAGAGTCAGTGGTTGGTGCACAATACAACATACCATGTCTGAAACTTGTTATTCATTTTAGATGTAAATTACAGGGTGCTGTAGAGGATATGTCCTTACAGCAAATCAGCCTTAATGTGAGATACATGTCCTGTCACTATAACAGACATCTGAGAATACGAGAAGTCAAAAAACGATAATGACCGAGATGCACTCAAAAGTTACACTATATGACTTGAAACCCCTAGTTAAATGCAATGGGTTTGTTTGACATTTGATGTAGCTGGTTTGATTAACCTGTTAACAAGATGAATAAGCACTGATTTGATCATAAAATATTCAGGTATTGCAATTAAATAATGTATTAGTCAGAAGTAACTGCGCTTAAATTTGCATAACAAACAGTTGTCTCAGTATAACATGAGAAGTAAAGAGATGATGCTCAAATGGAAATCAAAGAGTTGTGTTTGTAAAGCCTCTAAACATCCCTTTACAGTTCCTGTTTTCAAACTAGATGTTTAGTTGACCACAGGATTTATTTAATTTACTAATAAACTTGTTAAATAAGGAAATATCAACATGAAAACCAATGGATAGTCAGAGTCCAGTAAATCCTGCTTAACCGGGATAGAAACTATTGAAATATACAAAACCTAAAGACTGTTTAAATTAATGACATTTGCTGGTGTTTGAGGCTTGAGTACCTGAAACAGAATTAAAATAAATCAAATATTTCAAATACTGATCTACATTGTATGCAAACAATTGTGAAATCATTTTTAAAAAGATCAGGGACTGAGGTGGCCATTGCAAAATGTTTTAGTGACCAGTTCACAATAACTTGTGAATTGGCCGTCGTAGGTGAACTTGACCCATGTAGTAACATATATTACTGCAGTCTGGTTTAATTTCACCATGTTTTGACTGCGGTTACTCTGTCTTTACAATCACAATGGCACTATACTTCTTAAACCTGTTCTGCCAGTTAATGTGACAAAGGTTAGTTCACACATTCATAGTTCAGGGATAGGCCTACCTCCATTAGATCCCTCACATCTGGTTTGTTCATGACTTGTTTCTAATTGTAGCAGGACATGCTTACTGGTATGCCTTTCTCAATAACAAATTCCTGAGATTTTTTTCTGCAGTTAGGGTGTAAAAATGCATGCTCTGGTTGCCTAGGTCCACATGTGGTTGAAGATCAGTTAACAGCTCATTTAATGCGATGGTTTTTGCTATGTTTGTGCCGTGGACATAGCTGGTTAGGCAACATTTCTCATCCCTTATATAGATATATTTTCACCCATATTAATATTGTAGGCACTGACATAAACGTCGAAAATGTTATTAACCGTGCTGTTGCGTGGGAGGGACAATATCTTGGTGCCACTTGCTAACTTGAAGCAGATTTCTTTGCCAGCAGTTGCAGTGTTGACTCAAACTAACATAAAAAACAAGTATTTACACAAAACATTTTCAGGTATTTAAGTAATCTACAAAAATCTACAACAGCACCCAAAAGAAAACATATTACGGACGTACGCTGCATAACCGTTGACTCGCGCGGATCCTAGTCAATATGACAATTTCTCAAACTATATTGTCTATGGCACAGATGACGCCCAGTTGAAGCTGCTTGTCTTTTTTGGTCCGTCCATTTGGGGCAGAAAATAAATAAGTGGTAGCTAAGATCAGGAGGTCTGTAAATTTTGACCTAGAACTGTGGTTGCCATGGCAGTTTGTTTTATTTTCATGTTTGTGTGAACACATTTTTCTGGTATGTATCTCGAGCGAGACCTAATATTTTGAGAATGACATTCTTTTTATAAAGGGTGGTATAAAAAGGTAAAAGCAACAATGTGACATTACAACAACACATGATAATGTGCTGTGCTAAATAACATTTAAATAATCAACAACCATCCAATCTTATGAGATTTTCTTGGAACTTAATATTTCCTAGTGGTTTTCCCTGCAAAGTGGACGCTTCCACAAATTATTCTAAAAGCACTACATACCGGAAACTGTATATTTGGAATGAAAGAGTTTTAATACTCTAAAGTAAATAAATGAGTTAAAATAGCTGGTGTTATCTGCCATTTCTGTTGAGTGTTACTTGCTTTCAAATCCTCTGTCTTAATTGATGTCAACCTCAGTCAGTCTGGACCCACTGCAGGAGGGCTTCATGGTTGCTTAATAGTTCAATGCTTGTTGAGACACAACTTCTTCCAGGGGGTGGTCAATTTGGTTCAATGGCACCTGGATGAAATGTACAGTAACAGGCACTGGAAAGGTCTCTTTGATGCTAGGCTGAGCCGGTTTCCATGGTCTCCAGCTCTTTCCGGATGTATTTTCTGACTTCAAGTTTTCTGTGGTGGCGACTGACTTCTCCAAATTTGCAGAATCATCAGGACCCAGAGCGATCTGTGATGGAAATGATGCCTGTTTCAGACCAAACAGAGATGAGATGCTTGCCCAAACTCTGGATGTCAATGTCAGCGGAGGTTCAGCAGTAGCCGGTTCTCTTTCGTCTGTAGCACCAATTGCATTATTTCTTCTTATACAACCTCTATAGATTGTTACAGCCTCAAATATAAACAATAGTGCAATAACGATGATGAAAACAACTCTAAAGGTATAGTTTGATTTGCCAGGTGGCTTGTCATGAGAAGGGTTTCTGTTGAGACGAGAACGGTCCTTCTCTGGCTTCAAAGCCTTGTGTTTTGCAACAGAAGTCTGGGGTTCTGCAAGGCCTGAGGAGTCCGTTAGGGAAGGAAGTCCATTTGTCTGTCCCATACTACCTGGAGAAGAATCATCTTTCATCTTCAAACCTGCAGGTATCTTCAGTAACCCCTTTGAATTAGTCTCTGTTGCAGGGATGTTCAGAACAGAATGGTCCTCTTCTGGCATCAACGTGTTGAGCTCCGGTGGTGAAAGAGGCAATCCAGTTGCAGCAACAGGCAATAGGAGGCTGAAAATTATCAACAAAAAGAACATCTTTGGGTTACACAGCCCATCCTTCTGGAAGAGCTGTACCATTTTTACCGAAGATATTCTTGTTCAAAAGTAAATGCAGTGAAAATTAGAGGTCAAAATAATATTTGGGTTAGCTGTGATTTGTCAATGTGAATTGTGGTCACAGTTTGCTGTCAACCACACTTAAGACAGGACCAAAGATGACGTAATAGAACATTTGATTATGACATCACAACCAGACATCATAATCGCTACCAGAATGTGGACCGTATTCTACATTAAACAATACAAGAGTAGGATAACTTGAGATTCCACATGAAAGTGATACAAAATAATAAAAAATGGGAGCAGGGCAATGTTAGAAAGCTCGACCAGTGTTCAAGACATTGAGGTATACCTGGCTAAATATTTAAAAAAAATAAGCAAACTTTCGCGATTACCAAAGCATTTTGTAAACTTCTCCTTTTGGGTGGAATGTATAATATTTTGTTTATATCTTCAAAACCATAAGTAGAATCACAATTTTAGCTTCCAAAGCTAATGGTTTCAGAGATGTCTATTAAGGGAAGCCATCTCTGGTAGGTTCACACTTCCACAGGCTACAATTTTTTTACATAAATGAGGTGTGCTCGAAAGATGGAGAAGGGTTTCTCCACAAAACTCGATGACGTACAGTTCTTATTTGTTCAAGGTACCTGTCCATCAGACCGCGATGAGCGGGCTATCGAAGGCAGGGATATATTGTCAACCATCGCGACCTGGCGAAAGCTTCGTTAGCTAAGCACTGTCAATGAGCTCGACAAATCAAAAACGTTCTTAGACTGTTGCATAGGGCCTACCAACTGAAGTTGTAGGATATTTTATTTCAGAAGTACATATTCCAGTAGCGTATTATTTATAAACATAGCTAGCTTGATACATTATTTGCTGTTGGCTTTCCTATTCCGTCAGACTCTAAATTAATTATGGCAAATGTCAGTCGATAAACGATAGTCCTCCCCCTAACAGGCATGTACCAATGGGTACTCTTTCAGCTTGGTGTATGTGGAGAAACAGGTCAGATGTTCAGGACCTACACCGACTCTCTGAGCCACACCCTGCATTGCAAAGTGCCCAACATGTGAACTTCATAGGAACAAATTTGATGTAACAACAGCTAAATATAATTTACAAAATGAAATTTACCATGAAAATGTTTCCATCCTAAATATGTGCCAATGTTCCTGTAACAAATATGTAAAAGCATTCTTAAAATAATCTAGCAGAAAAATTGTTAATAAGTAATGTAAAAAATCTAAATACATACATATAGGGAAAAGAGGAATGTGTAAGAAATAGACCAGACAAAAATAATTAAACATTTTATTATGTGGGGGAAGGTTAAATGAATGCAGAAGATGAAGAAACCAGGAAAGCCTAGTTCTGCTTGTCCGTCATTAGAAAGGATGAATGCTGCCTAAACTGGATTGGATCCACGGTTTACAGTGACAGACTGCCCTTAACCTCTACGCTATTTAAACAGTGGGTGTGGGTGCACATGATGAGGCGTCTGTTTACTTGCATTGTCAAACCATTTTTTCAAAGCTCCACAGTTCCGTAGATTAGTTACCATCCAAACCAACAACAGGTATAACAGGATCGCTACACTAAATTCAACAGGTTACATTAGAAAGATATTACTGTAGATGGCTGGCTAATATGTATACAGTAACTATAATGAAACCAACTCGAATCACTCCATGGCTGGTTCGTTTCTTTAGAAAACAAATAGACAGTTGAATAGCTAACCACTATGTTATTTAAACTACGCCATGTAAATCGAGAAATAAGAGACAATATATTCGTCGCCGGTGCAGTTCGTCAGTCGCAATATAATGCAAAGTTCTAATCTATCCTGAACAGAACTTTATTTATTTGGTCAGTGGCAACGATCAAAACCCGGGTCGCCTGTGGGAGAAGCCGTGTCTTTAACCACTGTGCTTTTCAACAACGGGTAATCAGCCAGTCATTCAGACAGACATTCTCTCTTCTTGGCCGGCTCCGCTGACACCGTGCGGCAAAAATAGGGGAGTCAAATACATTTTATTACTGTTATCAGGTGGGAAAGTGATTGAACAGCAGAACCGCCTTTGAGGCGGAAACTCTGACATTCTCAATGGTTGGTGTTCACACAATATACCAGTAGGTCTGAAACCTGTTTTTCATTTTAGATGTGAATTACAGGGTGTTATAGAGGATGTTCCCGCAAATCAGCCTTAAGGTGAGATACATTCCCTGTAACTGTAACAGACATCTGGATCTGCGTACACCCCGTAACGGTATTTAAATATAAGGAGTCAAACGATGACGCTCAAATAGAGATCAAAGAGTTGTGTTTGTAAAGGCTCTAAACATCCCTTTACAGTTCCTGTTCTCAAAGTAGATGTTCAATTGAACACAAGATTTGTCTAATTTACCAATAAACATGTTAAATAAAGAAATATCAACACGAAAACCAATGGATAGGGTTAGGGTCTCCCAAAACCAGAGTACATTAATCCATGCCCTGCTGGGATAAAAACTGTGTTTAAATACACAAAACACCTCATGTCTGCTTTGTACATGACCTGTTTCTACTTGTAGCGGGACATGTTTACTGGTATACAGTTCAGGTCTTACAAGAAGACTTATTTCAAATGTAGTTAACTGTAATGTAACAGCATGTATAGGATTATGTGCAGTTATTCTACTAAACAGTCAACACAAACTGCTGTTACACATTTGGTCAAAGTCCTGTTTATATTCAAATCATGCTTCATGATATCTGTTTTATCTTGTGACAGTGTCCTGGTAATTTTTTTTCTATATTCTAAGTGTCCAATTCAATGTAAGTACTATATACAAGTACAAACAAAATCAGACAGCTATAATTGAAGTTGCTGCTTTCTGGATTTGTTCAAACCCGTTTTGCCTACAGTTTTTCTTTTGGCTTTGCAATTCCACCAGACTCCGAATTCAGGTCATCACGATTATGACACACCCTCACACCTACGATTACAACCTCTGATCCAATTTCTAAACAAAATAAACAAGTTAATGATGGCATATTCCATTCAAAAAGTGATGGTCTTCCCCTAACAGGCTGTACCTGTTCTTATCTGCCAGTCGATACTCATTCAGCTTAGAGTAGGTGGTGCATTGGAACAGATAGCAGGCCGTGGATCCATGATTTTAAAAGATAAGGAATGAACCTCTATTTCCAACCTAAAAATATGCCACATTTTCAGGACAAAAATATGTAAAGCAGTCTTAAAATAATCTAGTTTAAAAAGTGTAAATATGTATTCTGAAAAAATCTAAGTATGCATACAGTGGAGTCCAAACAAATTGACTCCCTTGATTAAGAAAAGGAATATTAAACAATGTATACAATAAATTACAAAATAAATTATTTGTGATCAATCAATCAGTCAAATGTACTTAAAAATCCCATTTTACATCAGCAGTTATCGCAAAGTGCTTTTGCAAAACAACCAGCCCAAAACCCCAAGGAGCAACATCAGTGTTAAAGCACAGCAGCTAGGAAAAACTCCCTAAAAGGGGCTATGATCAATTCACTATTTCCTTTGGGATTTTGTGTGTGCACTTTGGGATTTTGTCTTGCAAAACGGTGCAGCTGTCACAAAATATGTACTCTGACATTCTGCATATATATATCTTTTACCGGTGCATCAGCCATCTCCCATTCAATTCTCACAATCTCAGGATTGAATAAAAAGTCAGTAAGTGTTTTATAAGTGGCTACACATTTTTTGGGCCCTTAGGTATTATTCACACAGTCATTGACATCTGACAATGACTAAGGTCAGCAAACAACATCAAATATTAGAGCAGTGTTTCTCAACCCAGCCCCTGCCCTGCATGTTTTTGATCTCTCCCTGCCCTAACATTCATGATGTAGCTCATGAAGGACTTGATAATGAGCTGATCATTTGAATCAGTGGCTTTGTTGACATGACCGCAATGCAACCAGATGCAGGGCTTTCAGTATCTTTCAAAGGTTTTTCCTTTTTTCCTTGTAAAGTTAATGCTTCTGCTTTTACCCCTTGATAAGCGCCAGGTTGTTTTTTGTTGTAACATTTCATAAGGATGCTTATCGTTTGGCATTTCTGATGGCTGTTGTTTAATTAAGATTTGAATGTTAAATTGCTAGCTGTTTTTGTTTGGCTGCAGTTTGTTTCGATGGGAAACTAATACATCTGTGTTTGTAATTCATTTTTGATGATAACAATATTAACAATAATAAAAATCAAAACAATAATAATCATAATCATTAATATTCAGGGCTATTAGCCTACAGCTTATTTGATGGGGGTGTTTAGGAAACTGGAAAATGGAAGGGGGGCGCGCACGCCCCAAAAAGGTTGAGAATCACTGAAATATATGATGTTCATATACAGTACCCGCATCACTTTTCTTCTCTTATGTTAAAATACCTTTACTCTCACTTAACCTATTGCTCTTAACTGATCATCACTCAACCATTTGGTGAACATACTGCATGCATTTTACATTGTTTTGCATGTGACCTCAATGGTTTTGGACCAATTCAAGATTCCTGCCCTTATACCTCCTTTTCTTCATGGAAGTAGAAGGTCCATGGTTGGTATCACTGGTTGCCAGTGTCAGGATCTCAAGGCCAAATTCCAGTGGCACAATTAGTGTAGTGTTTTAACCATTTCTTTCATTATATTTTTTCAAATCTTACAATATTTGTTACATTTGTTACATATTTGCTGCATATTTTGTTTTTGCATCAATGACTAGGATATGTCTTCATTGATCATACTTTGATTTGGGTATAGAAATTATGGAAATTGTTTCCAGTCAAATGTGATAGCATACAGTCAGGGTTTTGTCTGATTTGAAAATAGTGTATTACACAGATTTCCTTTAGTTCCTTTTAAAACTTTTAACATATTTTGAAATGTCTTGAATTTTTGACTAAACAATGACTAAACTGAGAGATTTGCACTATGTCATGTTTTGATGACTTAACCAAACTGAAATTAAATTTCTTCACAAGCTCAGTGGTTGAATTCGTGAAATCGTGTTGAAAGATGTTTAACAACCGAAGGAAACCCAAATCGGTTGTTTTAAGTGCAGAATGTAACGTGTCCAGCATAGCACAGATACATGAGCAGCCCGTTGGCCTAAGACATAGCTGCTTCAGTGTCCGCTTATATTCGTACAGTTTTTTCATGGAGTAGTGGAGTCACCAATCGTCCAAGTCCCTCGTCAAAAATTAACCAAAAATGTGAAGATTTCCATTTTCAGACAGAGTTTTGCTTTGTTCCTCTTCCGTGTGCTCCATTCCATGCACTTTCTTTTTGTATTTCCTGAATTCACGTCTCTTTTTGTTCAACACATTTGGCTATTTTGGCCATATTTTTCAACAGCCATGTTCAATAAGACACTTTTTGACTGCTAACTTGTAATCTCTTCAGTCAAAGTCTTTGCACCAACACCCTGCTGCTTGATGACCTAGTTTCACACAGCGATGAGATAGCCGCCACCTAATGACTTGTTTTGGAAACTCACTTTGTGTACTTGGGTGGATGTACATAGCTGCTGTGCATGTTGAATCGCTATTTAAATTAGAATACTAACTTGCTGCCTGTCAAAAGGCAATTCTGAATTGCGTCACTTCTGAAGTTCTGCAATATTGCAAGAGTAGAAGAAAATCCTTACAAGGTTTTTTTATCTGGTCTCCACAAGGAAACTGGCTAATGTCAGGAATTGTGGGGAGTCCAAAGCAAAAATCCAAAAAGGGAGATGGAGGCAGATGCAGGGGTTCAGGGGAGGACTTTAATCAAAATAAAAGTAAAACAAAACAGAGTGCCGTGCACTACGCAAAAACGAACTAGAGCAGGAGCAGGAGCAGGAGCAGGAGCAGGAGCAGGAGCAGGAGCAGGAGCAGGAGCAGGAG